>JASAOG010000002.1:13277500-13564504 GCA_030265305.1 Biomphalaria pfeifferi | reverse complement strand
ACACAGATGGGTCCATACTTAAGGACCCCACGAGAGCTGGGTATGGGGCCTTTATATGTTATCCGGACCTCAAACAAGACAAGCTGTCAGGTGATTGCGGCCACATGTAGCTTCGACACTGAACTCACTATGATAATCACGGCACAACGCTATATAGGGGAAAAACTCAGTAAAAGGGAAACCGTTGCGGCTTCTGTTGTAATGGTTACCGATTCTAGCTCTGGCCTCCAAGCTATGGCTGGCTTGGGGGAAAGTCCCCTTTGGTAGAAGAGGCATTAGGCAGCACAAATAACATCCAACTATTTATTGGAGCTGTCATCTTTATGCAGTGGGTGCCCTCGCACTGCGGCCAGGGGGGGGTAACGAGGCGGCTGATGCTCTAGCATGAGAAGTAGTGCTGGTCGTGCCCAATTTCAAGGCACAACATTAATCCCAGAGTGGGTACATGACTAGTGGTTGAAATCCTGGGATGGCTCCAACAAAGCTGGACTCCAAAAGCCTGTGGAGTCTGGCAGCATTTGTGTCGCCCGGATTGCGACGATCCATGGTGGAGGCTAAAAAGGTCAGAACAATCCATTATTGCGCATTGTAGAATGGGGCACTGCCTTGTTGGTGCTTATTTTCCCGGTTCCAGACAAATTTTGATGCCCATTGCCGACATTGTGGAGAGTCCGTGGAAACAGTGGCGCATATCTTACAAGAGTGTCCGCAGCTCAGAGAGCTACGGGATAATTTGTCTGAAGAGTCACGACCTGTATAGGAGCTTAAATGCCTAACAGCAGAGTTTCTTGCCAAGGCTCTTCGGGAGGACTTCCAGCCTTGCTACCAAATGGATTTCATCTCAGGTAAGAAATAATTATCACAATATGTGGACTTGACCTCTTTTGTACATAAAAGGAGCTTACTTAGGATACTTTTAATAGAATACAGAAGTTGTTATTACTCACCCCAGGACACCTTTATATGGATTCCAATGAAGACCTTGTTCATGCTGCGTCACATTAGAAAATGGACAGAATTTATATTTATAGCTGAAAGAAAAAGATGATGTATGTTTACCCAATAAAAGTGTTACATTTTGAAGATCTACTGAACAGCTACTTAAGTGTTTTTAAACTATTCCCACTCTGGTCTGAAATATTCACTCAATGTACAAATAGAATTATCAAGGGAAGTGACATGAATTAATGTTAACAAGGCGAGAGTAGAGCTCTACAAAGGAAATGTATGACTAGATGAAGCCGAGAGAGCATTTAATTGAAAAGACTAGCAAGAGATCATGTTAATGCTTGGTCATTAGTTTGTAGCTCCAAACAGCTAGTAAAACTAAACCTTAGTAAGCATACACAATTCTTAATGTAAACTTGAAATAAACTTGAACAAGTTTTTTTTAAACAAAATATATATAACTTTTATTTATAAATGTATACACAGATTATGTGAAACACAACTAATAGGACTAATTGATGATTTTTCAAAAGGTTTAGATAATAGTGAACAAATAGATGCTATTTTACTAGATTTTTCCAAGGCTTTTGACAAAGTTCACCACCATAGTTTGCTTAAAAAATTAAAATATTTCAGCATTAATGGTCCACTGCATCAGTGGATTAAAGATTTTCTGATAGGGAGAGAACAAACTGTAATAATAAATGGCTCTAAATCAACACCAATAACAGTAAACTCAGGTGTACCTCAAGGAACAGTCTTGGGTCCACTACTATTTTTAATTTACATAAATGATTTACCAAATTGCATTAGTTCAGGAACAAAAGTCAGATTATTTGCAGATGATTGCATAATATATAGAACAATAAAAACAACACAAGACACAGATATTTTACAAAGAGAATTAGATGAATTACAGAAATGGGAATCAAATTGGAGCATGTCTTTCCACCCAGAAAAATGTCAGTTGTTAAGAGTAACAAAAAAACTAAAACAAATTAATTCCACTTATCTTATTCATGGCAAACCAGTAACACAGACTAAAAACGCAAAATATCTAGGTGTTATAATAAATGAAAAACTGTCATGGAATCCACATATTGATGAAACTACAAAAAAATCCAACAAAGCATTAGGGTTTATTAAAAGAAATTTCTATAAATCAAATAAGAACATAAAACTAAAATGTTATTTAACCTTGGTTAGGCCAATAATAGAATATGCATCCACCGTTTGGGACCCCTCAACTCAAGAAAACATTAAGAAACTGGAACAAACACAAAATAGAGCAGTGAGATTCATAACAAACGAATATTCACATTTGACTAAAGTAACACCATTAGTAAAATCACTAAATTTAGAAAGCCTTCAGGACAGAAGACTCAAAAGTAAAGTAGCAATTATACATAAAACACTGAACCATAATCTTCCAATACAAAAACAAAACTTAATAAAATACTCTGAAAGACACAAAAATAAAGGCACATTCCTCGTCCCCTATGCTAGGACAAATTTGTACAAATACTCATTCTTCCCTAGTGCTATTAGAGCATGGAATGGGTTGCCTGAGCTAGCCAGAAAAACCAGTGACTTGGCAGAATTTAAGTCATTGGTTAATATGCATGACTAAATGCATGGCGCGTAGGACATAATCATCTTCTTTTTTGAAGTAACGTCTGTATTATATAAGATAAGATAAGATTCAACTTGAAAGTAGGTGTGTGATTATGTATTGAAACACAAGTGAAATGATAATTTAAGTAAGATACAACTCACTAAAAATGTATGTCTTGCTGTCCACGCAACTCTTGCTAGTCTACCCCTTTTCAACTTTCACACCAGTATTTATGAAATTGAACTATAACAGACCAGCTCATGGTTTCATCACAATCCATTATGCCTACTCAGCCAAACTATCAGCCCACCTTTTCTCTTGGCTACATCAGAAACACTTATTCCATAACAAGTGGCATGCTTTTACTGAGGCTCTATGTTCCATGAGGAAAACAAAGGACAGATGATAGTGATGATGATGATTAGGTTAATGAGAACTAAAGATTGCAAGGAATATGCATGACCTTTCGGAGGGGGTTTTAATATGTATTTTTTTATTTAGAATAACTTACATGTACAGCAAATGGTAACTAGGTTGTATTATCCTTATATTTATATATCTTAATAATAATAATAATTTTTCATTTTTCTTACTATTTGTGCATTACAAAAAAAAAAACAACAAAAAAAAAACATTATAACTTTACAAAAATGAAATATACTTTCACACCAGTTTCACTCAACATTACATATGAAATGTTTATAACAGATACTTGGATTGTATTGTCAGGGGAACAAAGGAGATTTTGTGTCTGTTTGTTTTTGTAATCAGAGTCTTGTGTTTCCTATGTGATGTTAAAATATTTTTAAAAAAAACAGACTGTGTTTATTTTTTTTTTTTAAGAATTTTAGCTTTGTAGTGAATGAATATTTCTTTCAAACATGGGGTTTGTTTATAGTAATTTTAATGTTCCCAAATATATCCATGTGCTGAATGGATGGTAAAGCATTTACCCTGTTTAAGCTAACAGAGACTAATGCAGATATTTCCTATTTTGTGTTACATAAAACTCTTTGATTAAATTTTTTATTAAATACTAACTTTTCTGAATGAGCATTGTCAGGTCAAATTCTAATTAAAAAAAGAAATGGTTGTCATGATATAAAATCTGCTGAATGAGCTTCCCCCATTCTCCATAAGAAACAAAATTAAGTTCAACACTGTCTAAGTAAGAAACAAAATTATCTGCTTCATTTAAAGTGTGAAACTAGTTGAAGTAAACTAACCTAAATTGTCTTAGTAGAAAGCTTGATTGTGCAATCTGTCCAACACAATTTCACCGAGAAACTTGACTGCTTAACATAACCCAAACTGTGATTTTTAAAAACTTGACTACATAAAATAACTCAAACTGTGATTGAGAGAAATTTGGCTACATAAAATAACCCAAAATGTCATTAAGAGAAACTTTACAACATAACATACCCAAAACTGTGATTGAAATAACAAAACCCAAAATAAGATTGAGAGAAATCAGATTAAAAAATTCATAGATTTTAAAGTAACTAAAAATACTTAACAGAAAGCAGAAAGGATCATTTCAAATAAAAAAACAACACATTTTTTTTTAAAATCCACTAACTTTCTTATAATGGAACTAAAACAGCGCCCTATCAGTCTCTGGAAATGAGAAGGTCCTGAAAAATTTGCAGGTTGAACTCTGAGTTTAAGTGTTTCTTCTGGCTGAGTGTGACTCTGTTGTGAATACACATTACTGATACTGTAAAAAAAAAAAATTACATAGTTTGCAAAATATATTTTTCACAATAACAAAATGACTTATTTAAAAAAGTGTTATAAATGTTTATTACTCTTACCCAAAACTTGATGGTTCATCCACTATCTTCATTTCAACAAGATCTGCCAGAACATCTGTGTAATAAAACATAAATCTGTCAGCTTTTTAAATTGCTTTTGTCTAGGGTGGGAGAGCAGGGAAAAAGTCTACACTTAAGCTGACCTAAAATTCATTTAAACTACATTTACAGAAGTGCCAAAAGCAGTGGCGTAATATCTATGGCACAAATGGGTTCAATGAACCCAGGCCCATGACTGACAGTGGCACACATGAGCACTTTTAAAAAAAATTTGAACAAAAGTGTGTTGTTATATTCCTTTTTATTATTATATTATAATTTATTATATATTTATATATAGATCTATACATCATAATATATGCTGCCACCCTCCATTGCTCACCCCTGTTCTAAATCTATGACAATGTAAGTTGTAACTATGTAATAGTATGTCATTAGATACGAATGTAGCTTTATTATCATTGTAGATCTAAAATATGCTGATGTATGTATGATAATAATCAAATGATTCATTATAATTATATTTACATCACTATTAGTATTACTACTTACTATTACGCATCATCATTTAATGTTTATATAATATATTAAATATAGATCTAGTCAAAGTCAATCTAGACTCTAGACATAGTCATAGATCATTAGATCTACGATCTACATTGACTACATTAATTTATTTCAAAATCACATTGTTCATGAAAAAGTTAAAAGACATATCAGACATACCAGAGATAAACATAATATATAATATATCATCGTCATATATACATTGATATTGAATTGCCTAGAATAATTTAGATAATCTTTGAATTGTATTATTGATTGATCATTCACAATCATTGATCAACGTACGTAACGTACCCTGGAGCTGATATAATAACACAATGTTAATGAACAGTAAGTTGAGTAAGAATATACAAATGCTTTTATGGTGCATTTTTCACGCTACTGTGAATTTATGATTCCTAGATCTAGATTACATTTAGATCTAGATCTATACCTAGTAGAATCTATTGTTCTAAATCTAGTTAGCTAGCAGTGAATGTACACAAGTTTGTTGTGCATCTTTAATGTTAAGGATTACATTTCATGCTAGAATGACAACATAAACATTCAAATATAGGTTTGTACTATCTAACTGACATATATAGAGTATTTTCTAGATCGACATCAGCGGTTCTCAATTGTAATAATAATATGATCGAAAGCTCTGATAATCTTATACTACTCCACACTATCCCGCGACCCCCAACTATAAAATAATTTTCGTTCCTAGGACTAAGTAAATCTAACTTAATGTATCCTTTTGCTAATGTTATATCTACAATTGTAATAATAAATGAAAAACTAACATGGAATTCCCATAATGTTGAAACTATCAAAAACTCAAACAAAGCATTAGACCTAGGGTTTATGAAAAGAAATCTTTACAAATGAAATAAGAACATAAAACTAAAATATTTAACCTTATAGTTATGCCAATAATGGCCGGGATATACGTCCTCTGTTGGGACCCCCTCAACTCAAGAAAACATAAATAAGAAACTGTAACAGACGCAATATAGCAAAGAGCAGTGAGATTCATAATAAAAAAATTCGGAAAGACGCAAAGGTAAAGACACATTCCCTGTTCCATATGCTAGAACAAAGTCGTACAGGTGCTCCTTTCTTCCCTAGTGCTACTAAAGCATGGATTCGAATGGGTTGCTTGAGTCAGCCAGGAAAACCATTGATTTGGCAGAATTTAAAGTCATTGATAAACATGCATGATTAGATTGACCTAGGAATACGCGTAGGACGTTATCATCTTTTTTTTAAAGTATCGTCTGTATTTTATAAGATAAGATAATATTAAATAGGTCCCTATATAATATACATGCGACGCATCTTATTTATTTTATTGTTAGAAACTGAACGCATGTATTTATGTTTAATCACAAAACAATTACATTGCCAATAATATTTTGTGTAAAATATAGTCTATATTTCTGCTTATAATTAAAATACAAATAAATGAAATTTAATTACAGTCATGTCTTGTAAACTTCATAAAATCCTAAATGCTGTAGTGAGTTCATTGGTAGGCTGATATAGTGGTAACAAACAACAACAATTCAATAAAAATAACATTTTAAAGAAAGCTCAAAAGATTTATTAAATTGTTTAATTTTTTTTAAAAAATTAGGTCACGATTCGATTTCTTCTTCTCTGTAATTGTCACAAAGACTCGACCTATGGAAGTTTGCCTGCCAGTCGGAACAAATTTATGTCTTGGAAAGATTGTTCGTTTTTGTTGTTTTTGTATTGGCCTAATCGTCTCCTTTAAAGACCGTCTCCACCCGAGCGCCACGGCGAGGCTGAGAACCATTGCACGGGTAGGTTACGATGTAAACATTTTACCATCAAAGAGAATAAAAGAAGACACCGATCCCAAGAACAAACTGACACAAAGTATTTAATACAATCTAGCTATTTTCTGGTGTCATTTCTAAGTGAAACTGGTATAGGAACGTATATTTTTTGTTTGCTATATCTCTATAATGGTTTGTTATGTGAAATGCATAATTCAAAGGGTAATACAGATATTATCATTATTAAACATGTTGTGACAATTTGAAAACATGTCGGGATAGGCCTACGTGTCTTATCTACAGTAAATTACATTGCTACAGAATTGTTGCGACAGGAGAATCTATGAGCAAACAAGTCAACGTCAGTGCGATTAAGCTTAAATATTTCACCCGATCAGGAATTCTTGGGGCAGCCTTTACAAGTGCACAGCCAATGCATCTAATTCTCTATTTAGACTTTATAACTAACAGTCTGGAAAACACTGTTTCGCAAAGATATTGGGGGGGGGGGGGGAGGGACGCTATTAACGAGTTCAATAAACTCTACGCGGAATAGATAACTTCCACTGTGAATGAGCTTCAAGTGCAAACAGGATGTCAGGTATCATGACATTTCGTCAACAAGAATGCGCTAATGTTCTTTCACAAAAATTGTTATTAGGCCTAGACTACATTCCGTTGATCAGGTTCAATGCCATTTTCCACATTCTTCTTCTTAAAACTGTCAGGTAGAGTTGAGCCTTCAGCTCTTGGAACTCTCAGCCAGCAAAAGTGAACAAGAGCTCCCTCTCACCGGCCTGAATGAGAACAGTGTACACTGTTCTATCTGGCGGGTGGGTCAGACTCGCGGCAAGAGGCCGCGTACACTAAGACCCCTGCCATTTTCCTTTTCTATACCAAGCTAACCGTGCGGGACACGCCATTTATGTAACGCCCCTTGAGGAACAGCGCCTGGATTGTGGGAGCTTTTTTACAACTTCGCACAGTGCAATGAGGATGCTCTTCTCGCACGCCCACGGGAGTCTTGTTTTGCTACCCTTTAGCCTAATCGTTTCCTCTTACGATCGTTTCCATCCGGGCGCCACTGATTCAGGGTAGCATGCCCGGGCCATTTCCACACAGAAAGCAGTTAAAGTTGACTATGTCAACATGAAACCTTTTTCTTATTTGAAAAGCTGAAGTTTCGTTTGGAAGGAACGATTTTTTTTCCAGACAAATCAAGGCATGTTGCATTAAAGTCTAGCAGAAATCAATTTAATTTGTTCAAGATGGTAACGATGTCAAACAGATATAAGTGATAACAAAGAGTGGTTTAGCTTTCTGATTTACACACACACAAAAAAACAACAACTATTAGTTCATCACTAAGATGAAAATCACGTTTTAGAACTTTGCCTCTCGATAACAATCTCACTTCAGTGTGAAATAGAAGATACATTGAAGCATCAAAGTAAAACGCAAGTGCATGGGTGGGAGGTGTCAGATTACAATAACCTATTCCACGTTATAGATTCTCAAAAAAAAAAATGGTCACTATTTTTTTTTATCGAAGATAAATCCATTTAATATGCATATAAGTGGAACATAATTTAAAACGAAGTAGTTTTTCATATCGTGAACTGAAGGGCGGTATATCCCGTATAGGTCACTCAACCAAGGTTTTTATTCTCTATTTTTTTATTACTACATTTTATTTTTTTTTAATGAGGCTTTGAATAAGAGACTGACCCTATACAAAACAATTAGATCAATATGATAATTATTAAATGAAATCAGGTCATGTTCACATATCCCTTGGTCTGCTGGACCGTTATGGCACCACACAGGATTTGTAAACCTTTCTCCATTCTTCTGTAATTAGCCTTTGATAGAACATTCTGAAAACCTGCCTGTGTGGACCATTACGGGGCCGATTTTGAGTTCGTGTTTCCACACAAACTGTCTTTTAGTGCATTTATATTCAATTTACAATCTCTAATGACGAGCTATTTTTCTAGCTGGCATAGGAGAGCTACGTCTCATTTGTTTGTAATAGACCTATTAGCTTTTCATTTCTGTAATGCCAAATGAAACAATTGGGGCTAGGGGGTGTGCGGGGCACCTATACACATCAAAACGTATGTTGTTATTCTTGCTTCTATTAACAGCTAGAAAATGGGGGAGGCAAGCTGTATTTGAAATCTATTAGGTTTACTATGAAACAATTTCATGCAAAATATTTGGTACCGTACTCACAAAAAAGACAAAAACATTTTAGGTCAACATTTTAATCTGACTTGCCAACAATGATTGAATACTATTTTTAGAATATAGAATTGAATTGGTAACAATAAATCAAATCCAAAGTTGGGTTCACATGTAATAAACATGATTAATGCTGTTGAATGTACAACAAATTCACATTAAACAAAATGAAAGTGGAGATTTGCTCACAATTAATTCAAGACAACATTTACACAGAAAAAAATTGATGATGCACAAATGATTAATGTACAAGTGAATAAAGCAGGAATGACAAAGCATGAACTGTTTTTAACTTAGCAAAGTTGAAATGTTTTTAACTTAGCAAAGTTAATTTATGTTGCCATAGGTGCCACTTCAGTACTTGCAGAAGTCTGGAGAAAAAACAACAACACATGATTATGCTATTTCTAATCATGTTTTAAAATTTCAGGCTGTCCCAATAAAACTATACCTGGATAAGAGGTAACCACTGTTGTAACAGAGGATTAATACATTGACCTCTAAAACATAAAGCATATTTTGTGTACCTCTTAAATGTGTTATTCAGCTTTAAGTTAGAAGCTTTTTGAAAGCATAATTTTAGTCATTGATCTCTGGATACATACAAAATTAGCTTTAAACTAGATATCTGCTACACAATTTTTTATTTCAATATGGTTGTAATTTTTTTTTTATACTCATAAAGTAAAGTATGACAAAAGTACTAGCTTTAACACTACCAGAACAGTAGACAGCTTCTTCAGTAATTTCCAAAATGACTGCTATGCTGGTGGACCGAACTTTTTTGGTACTTGCCTATTTTATTTTTTAAAAAGTCAAAATCTAAAAATAACCAACCAATCCATGTTAAACTTAATTTTTTTAGTTTTGCAAATGGCTGCATCCATGTGTTTATGTTGAATCGGCGTGGTTTTACATTAAAATTTGCAATAAACATGAACCTGGCTTTTAACAAGCTTCAAGCTGATATTTTAGTTGATTTAGACTTAGAAATAAAAATTTTATAAAGAATAATGTTTTTACTTCCTTTGAAAAACACTGAGCAGACATGCCTACCCCCAAGACCCAGAATGTGGAACACTCGGGTTGAAAATGTGGAATTTTGGGCCCCAATGTGGAACATAAATGCGTTTATGTTGGTCAGCCATACTGTACGCAATATAAATAAAACTTCAATTATATTATTACTTTAATAACAATACTAGTTTGCTTCTTATAAATTACATGTATATAGTATAATTAAATGTAAGAAAACCTTTAATTCATAATTATGTCCTTTGTTTGAAATCAATAGTTCCTATATAATGAATTCTAAAAAAAAATGTATTCTAATGACTAGACTCAAATGTTACTAGTCTAGATATATTTTTATTTGTTACTACTACTAGATCTAAATCTAATGACGATCTAGATTATTCTAGATTTTATATTACTTGATTATCTATCCTTTTCTAGGGCTTTACTCTAGTCACTCTAGATGTTGTCTCTAGTTCTAGATCTAAAATAATTTAAGAGTCTACTAGTCTAGACCTACATCTAATAAGTCCTCTAAGTCTAAAAACACAGATTATAATAATTATATTATAGATCTAAATATTTATGTATAGATCTAGAGACTTATTAAGAACTAAATTTATTACATAATGATACATAGAAATCTAGAATCTAGAGATCTATCACCTTCTAAGTCTATTGCTAGATCTAGATTTAGTATCATCTAGTTATCTAGCAACAGTTGTGCTTGTCCTAAATCTAGATACTAATTAAAACTATGTAATAAGTAGAGTAGATATATAGCCTTAATTAGGCCATAGCCTTACTGTGTCTAAGTTAATTAATTAGATCTAGATCTTTAAATTTAATAACATATTTTTTTAAAAAAAATCCTTTTCTTAGATTACATTAGTCATAGAATCCTAAGCCTAAGAAACTTTAGAAACTACTCATAAACTAGTTGAGTTAGTCAAGTTAGTGTTAGAACAGATTTAGTCTAGACTAGTAGAGCTATTGTTGGGAAAAGAAAGGGATTTGAATGGAACATTTGACTTATTAGCACTTTCTAGATTCTAAGAATAGATCTAGTATCTAGACAGATCTAGCTCAACCATATTTTCGTAAATTTAGGACACACCTGGTCCGAGAAGATGAAATGTAAACAATAAACACAGACCTATATAAATTTTATATTGTATTCAGTATTTTCATTTCGCACTATTAATAAATAATGAAAAATCTGCAATTTTTTTTTTTTTTTTTTCAGAATGAAGTTCTATCAAAGGCAAATTACAGAAGAATGGAGAAAGGTCGGAATTCAGACTTGGCGGAACAAAAAATCGTGAATGCGGAACGGTTCCGCATAATGCGGGACTGTAGGCATGAGTGATGAATTGATAATAAAAAAAAATTATTTTCATTAGAACTAGAGCTTCAAAGACAGTAAAGAAGGGCAAGGCCCTCAGGGTACTCAGGGCTGATAGGGTTAACTACAAAGGCTTACTTGGAGACACTGCCCATTTCCCAATGTTAATATTAACATGTTAATACATTTTACAATTACCCAGTACTACATTACTGGAATTCAATTGAACTAGTCAAGCATCCAGATGCATATTATCTTTGATAATACCCCCACCCCATAAAAAGTTTTGGCTTCTTAAAAGTTACATCAATTAAAAAAAGAAATCAAAATAAGTATTTCCATTGCATTACTGCTAATACTTGTTACTCACTTCAATACTTGGTGTTTCAGTGTCACCATTCATTTTAGCATCTTCAGTGGGAGAGACTTCAACTTTACTAATGACTTTAGACTGAATGATATCACCACTGGCTTTAATGTCATCACCATTAACTCCTGGTTCATCCCCATTAACGTTTGGTTCATCTCCATTGACTTTTGGTTCAACATTTATATTTGAGTTATCACTGTTGACTTTAGATTCCTCAGTATTGACTTGTTCATCAACATTCATTTTAGCCTCATCATCAACTTTAGTTTCAACATTCACATCATCTGATACTACTTCTTGTCTAATTTTTTTAACTTCCTGTTCTGCAGGTGCTGATGTATCCTCTTCAGGTTTTCTCTACAAAATACAAATTAAAAGTTTAACAGACCTAAACATTTTTTTTTCCTTAAACAAAACAAAAAAAAAAAACAAAAAAAAAAAAAGACTTCAGATATATGTTTATGAACCATAACCGTATAAAATATTCAAAAGCAGCATTACTGTTTATTACCAAATGTGTCAAAGTAAATCACTTCAATAAGCCCAAGTTCAGTAAATTGAATATATTCCCATCCCCCTACATTTGAAGGTCTATATTTAAAAAAATCATCACCATTTGACCAATCTTCATGTATCTTAGTAGTTGTCATTGCAAACAATTCGGGAAGATCAAATTAATAAATTCATTTAGTTACCTTTTTCCTGACTAGATGTGCAATGTCTGAAGCTTTTCTCTGTAATAATAAAAATTTGGTTTAACAAAAAAAAAAATTCTAACAATGAAGAAAAAAAGGAAAAGAAAAATTGATTTTTCAGGAAAAAATTACCTCTCCATTTTCATCTACGTCGCCACTTGTTACTGAACCACCACTTTTTTTTGATGGAGATCCAAATTCCTAATAGAAAACAAGCCAATTTGTAAAAACATGAATGAGGCACATATAAGGTAGGCCTAGGCTATTAACAAGCTTAAAGTTGATATTTTAGTTGATTTAGACTCAAAATGTTTACTGCCATTGAAAAATACTGTGAGTGATCAATAAATAATAATAAAAAAAAAAGATTGGATTTTATTAGATCTAGAGCTTCTAAGACAGTAAAGAAAGATTAGTTCAATAAATATCTAACTCTGAAATTCTGTATTTGCACTTATTTGATTTCAATTATATAATTATAAATTAAAAAATGACAACCAAATAATAAAGCTAAAAAGATTGGATTTCAAAAGATTCAGACTAAAAATCAAAGTCAAAATGAGATTTTAAAGTCGTGAAGCCAAAGCTTTACTAAGGCAGAAATGACACAGGAAGGATGTATATATTATTCAATCTTTAAAATAAAATGTATGGTACCTTAGTAGTTCCAGAAGGAAATAGATTCTCCTTAACAATAGCTTTCATTTTTTGAAGATCATTTTCTTCAATACGTGCATCCTCAGTCTAAGTAAAAAAAATTAACATAATATTTATAGTTAACCTTAACAATAGCTTTCATTGTTTTGAAGATCATTTTCTTCAATATGTGCATCCTCTATCTAAAATAAAAGAATTAGCATAATATTTATAGTTGACCTTGGAAATGTAGTACACAGGTAAAAGGAAATAATAAATACTCATGTACAACCTTTTTTTTTCTTCATATAAACACATATTTACCTTGTTTTTCATTTCTGGGATTAAATCTTGAAGCTCTTTAATTTCATCAGCAAATTTTTTAAGTTCTGGATTTGTTTCAAGATTTTCTGCAAATGAAGATATATACATTTATTAACAGCATGGAAACAATTTGTAGCTTTACTTGTGTAAAAAATATAAAAAAAAATATATACATATATAAATAAATGTACCTTTATTTTCAGCATCAATCTGTTCATCTTCTAAAACTTTTTTCAAAGAAGCTGAAAAGTAGAAACAAAAGATTCATACAGAAATATCAAAATGATGATTAAACACTAGAAGAATGTTTCTATTTTTTTTTTAAATACCTATTTTGGCTTCAATAACACTGATTGCAAGTTGATACTGTTCAATAGATAATTTAAATTCTTTTCCTAGCCCATAAGCAAGACCAAGTTGATAGTGAGTCTCTGCTATTAGTCTGTCATCAGGAGCTAAATATTTTTGCTGGATCTTCAAAGCGCTGAGTAAATCTTCCACAGCTATTGTATGTTGTTCTGTTAATAAAAAAAAAAAATTATATGCATGAGTAGGCTGGGAATGTGAAAATTTAGTCCATATCAACACAACTGTATGATTCACAAACCTGTTTCCATGCTAACTTCTCCCAACTTTAAGTGACACTCTGCTGCTTTAAGTTGATCTTCTTTAGATTCATTCCTATTAAGATGATACAAACAAAAGGAAGCTTTATCAGTAAACAAAAACATTCACAATAGTTTTATTTGAAATTGTAAAAAAATTAAAATTCTATATCTAAAGAGATGTGAGTAAAAAACTTAGATAAGCAAAAGACATTTTTTTTATTTGTAAATATCAATCAAAATGTTAGAAGCAGGTTTTAACATTTCTCAACTACTTTTTAAATCTTTTTAACAGTAAATTTTTTGTTAACATTAATACATTTTTGGGAAGGTGAAAAATATGTACACGCTTACTTTAAATAAATTACTTTGGCAAGATCAAGATATTCCCACGCTAACTGGAAATTTGGGACATCCTGTAAAATTATAGAAAAAAATAATACATTACACAAAGCTAGAGTAACAATCCATTCTAAAAAATAAGTTTACAAGTCTTTGGTGTAGGAAAATTTAATTTTCCAGCTTCTTTAGTTTTTAATTAGATCTAGATCAACACTTCCTCTGCCTGAACCCTGCTGCCCAAGGTAGATTCTAATATAGTTATACCCAATACATTCAAAATCATTTTAAATTGTAGATCTAGCCTCTAGGCCTGGTTTCATTTTTTAATTTTAGAGAAAGTTCCATTTTGAATAGAATATTGGAAAGCTGGCAATCTTGCATCCACGATAAGTACTTTCATTGTGAAGGAATAAAGGTGTCTGTAATAAAACCTAACAGGAAAAACTAGCATCTTTGTTTTTTAATGTAATGTGTAATGTTTTCACTGTATTGCAATGCAAAATTTGCTGCTTCATCACAAAAGTAAGTCCATTACAAAAACACATTGTTTAAAATAATGAAAGGCAGCTTAATAGCCTTCAGCCCATCCAGGAGTACAGTTTATTTTAAGCAAACTTTTTAAAGAATATTAATTAATTAGAAATTTAGAACTAGTAACATTAATAGCTAATGATTCGTTGTCTTTCAGGAAAGTTAACAATGGTAATCATATATATATATCTGAAAATAAATAAATATCACTTTCTTCTTTCTTTATCCTGATTGACAAAAAGCCTACACTAAAATTATTTACACTTGATTTAATTTATGAAACCTAATCATTTGGCCCTAATAACTGAATACAAGAAAATGTGTAAGTCCAAATATGTTATTAAATTGAAATATCCCTATGACTTGTACTGGGCAGCACACAGCAAAGATTCTAACAAGAGCTACTGTTGCTTATAAGTAATCCATTAAAAAATTTATTGAAACTATAGAATACCAAGCTTGTTTAAACAGATGTAAGCAAAAAGCTAAGAAATGTGTAGTGTAGAATAAATGTTAGGTGCACAAAAGGATTAGAAAAAGAAATATAGATATCTAATTTAGAATCAGAACTTTCCATACTTACTGATGTAGTATATTAATTTTTTACAAAACTGCCATGGTAATTTTACACAACTAAAATTATTATTAATAGATTTATTGTTAATGGCAGACAAACTTTATGCAAATGTAAACTCACCTCGTCCTTCTCACCATCAGCACTTTCATCACCTTCCACTGCTTCTTCCTCTTCAACTGTTTCCTCAGTTTCTTCTTCATCTTTATCAGCTGTCCATAAATATAAATGCAAACAAATAAATATTCTAAGTCAATCTCTTTCAATAATTATTGAAGAATCCTAGGAGCTGTAAGCAATAAGAGGTTCAATGTGTGCTAAACAATATATACATTTATAGCTCTTTATATAATTGCTATACAACTCAATACTCATATTCTAACCAAACTTCTTGAGTTTTTTTTTTAATTTATAAATTTAGAATGATAAACTAATACTAACAAGATAATAATCAGCAATAAATTCAAGTTTGTCAATGTAATAAAGATAATTTTGATCTTTACTCAGAAAAAAAAAAGTTCCTGACACAACACAGTAAATTAGTCTGCAGTAGATTAGTCTTTGTGTTAGACACATCATTAAGAAAATCTGCTAGCCATAGAAACTGTAGACTTCAAAATAATTTTTGAATTTGATGGGAAACTGGAAATATTCAATTTACTATATTTCATTATTTGATTTACTATATTTTAATAAGATTGTGAATATTTGTAGGAGCATTAGTGTTTTATAGTTATGTCAATAAATTTATATTCATCATTGGTGTGTAACTTAGTAGATAATATTAATTTCACTATTTTTATATTGTTAAACTTCAAGTTTCTTTTTTTTTATCTGTTTCTTTCTTTGCTTTGGTTGTAAACTGTATACAAGACTACACTTTAAAAAAAAAAGACTTGGTTATTTTTTAATTTATTACGCAGAACCTGAAATTATGTGAATAATACAATTTCTTAGTGCATTTATGCCTCTATGAAATTTGAAGTGACAAAATGTGTTTAGTTTTGTAATTGTTAAATATTCATGGATTAAATATATAATTAAGTTTAAATCTTTCAGCATATAGATTTTTTAAATACATTTTCTTTTTCTATTGAAACTAAAAAATATATATATTATTCTACTTTTACTTTATTACAATCATTTACCTTTAAATAAAATGTTATATAATAAAGATTCTTAAGTTTTAACAACTGCACCCCCTTGCACATTTTAGTTTTATATAAAAACAAGAGAGAGTTAATGCAAATCACATGCAATATAAGCCAAAAGCTCTCAACAACCTAAAGCAGAGAAATTGGACACAGAATTTTCCAAATTGTATGTAATCAATCGGGTAATTCAGAGTTGTTTTGAACAAATGTACCAAAAGCTTGAATATAATCGAGAAAGTATTATTACAAACTGTCAAAAATTAAAATACCATCAAATTATAGAAAAAACTTTTGGAAAACTCTTGCAAATTAAGAAATTAAAAAAAAAAAAAAAGTTTGTTAGCCTAAAACTGAATACAAATTTTTTTTTTATCAAATCCAAAGCAAACAAGAGAAAATAAAAAATCACCCTCAGATTCATCTTCCAATTCAACATCTTTCTTTTCATCAATATCCATAGCTGTATCAACAGCATTTTCAGGTGCTGTTTCTTTCTCAGCTTCAGCTGACTGAGCTGCATCTTCATGAGCTTTATGTGAAATTTCACTTTTTTCAGAATTTTTTTCTGCAACTTCCATCTCTTCCTCTTGTTTATGTTTCTCAAGCGGGTCTTTAGTCTCATCTTTGTCAGCAACAGTATTACTATCTGCAGGCTTAACCTCATTAATTTTAGACTCTGAGAGAGATTTATCTTCAACTGTGCTATTGGTCTCAGGAATCTCTTCCTTTTTAAGTTCCTTATCTGCATCTCCCGCAGCAGTAATAGATTCCTTTAATTCAGATTTATCTGCAACATTTTCTCTATTTTCATCAGTTACTGTTTCCATCTGAGAAGCACCACCATCTTCTCCATCTTTGATTTCACTGTCAGTCTTTTGCATGTCTTTCTCTCTCTCTCCTTCTGCCATTGCTTCATAAACTTCTTCTCTAAGCTGTTGTCGAACACTGTCTGAGGAATAAAATGTTAAAATCCCAACCCTAGAATAAAGCTAAACCTTTCAAGACTACAAGTGAGGTATAATTTTAAGAAGGGTAGTGAACATGCATCAGGCATTAATCTTCTGTGCACAAGCTATAATGCAGTAACTAATTCACTAACAAATTTTATTTGTTTTTAAAAAGTTGAGAAAAGGTGCATAGAGTAAAAGCTTAACAGTTTTTAAATATAAAGTGCATAGTACTGAGGAAAACAAATGTAAATGAAAAGCTTCAAAGTAAAAGATAATATGCATAATGAGAAATAGATAGGTCTAAAAATCTTATTCAAAAATTCTACAATTTAGTTTTATGAAAAAATAGCTATACAACTTTAGAAATAGTATGCATTTCGAATATTTTATCAAATAAAAGATAAGGTGCTAATTTAAAAAATTACTTTAAATTATCCATACGTTAAAAATATTCAAGAATGAAACAGCAAACAGAAAATTATAAAATTGAAAGTTGCAAATCCCATAAAAAACTATCTCTAATAGTTAATAAGGGTGGAAAAAAAATATATATCCAGGATAGAAAGTTATTACTATTAGTATTACTAGCTATTGCTTAAAATATAATGCAAAAATACCATCTTCAGCAGGTGGCTTCTCAAACTGTTCGCTTTCTTCTTCTTCTTTTTCCTCCTCAACCTCAACTAAAAACAAACATTTTTTTAAAATTCATGCATCAAGACAACTAAATGGAATATATGGCAATTGTGAAAAATCAATCATTAAATAAGCATACCTCCTTCTAGGGCAGTACCAAGAACATTAGTCTCCATGCGACCTAGCTCTAAAAGTGCAGACCCACAACTGAAATAGGCATCAGCACAGTCCCTAGACAGTTCACCGCATTCCTTGACTCTTAAAGCAAATTCAAATTTAATTGTTTATATTAGATTACAGTGCATTAGTTCTATGATTTGTGTTAATTTGAAATAAAGATATTGTCAACCAGATATATATTTTAAAAATTACTTACAAAAGTTGAACAGCTTCTTCAAACAAGTTAACAGCTTTTGGCACCTCTCCACAAAGCATGTTTCTCTTTCCCTGAGCCAGTAAATCTGCAGCTTTCTTCATAACCTCAAGCCTGAAAAATTAAGAAATATATCAATTTTAAAAATCCTTTAATAGCAGCTTAAAACAGCATTTATTTTTTAAGAATGTAAACTGATTTGTCAAAAATTTATGAGTACAAGAAAAACATATATATACCTCCGTTAATAAACTTCAAATATGATAACATAATTAAATTTTTTGGTTCAATTTGGGTGTCGAACCCATGACACAGTCATCTGCTAGAACTTACTTTTGGATTCGGCTAGTGAGGAAGGCATACTTATGCTATTATTTATTGGTATGTTCATTATATCTAGATATAACACTAGACCTATAGTTCTGATTTAGAATCTAAATGTAATCTATAATAGATTTTCGTAAATATATAAGCAAAGCTTATAAACCCCAATAAAATTAAATCAAATTTTAATTTACTCACTAATCGCATAATTACAGTAATTATGGTAATACAGCTCACTACGCTATGTTGGCTCTAGCCTCCAGCCAAATTTACATTTATTTACTTTTAAAAATTAAAATACTCAAACTAGATTTTCCCCTAGTAATTCTTTTCTCTACAATATACAGCAACTGTTAAATTTCGAGGAAAATCATTACAGAGATCAGCTGTCCGCGCACCCACCCAACCAGGTTCCATAAAGGAGTGACTTGGATAGAGGTATTGTAAAAACAATACTAAACCTCGTGCACTATATTTAAAAATCTAAAATATTAAAGATGGGGGTAGGGTGGGGAAATATATTGCATAGCATTCTTTACCTATATACCAGCAGTTCAACCTTTTAAGCTCGGCGACCCCTTTTTACAATCCCCCATTCTGCCGCGACCTCCCCCCCCCCCCACACAGCAATAGAAGAATAGACAATAACAATCCATATTTTCGATGGTCTTAGGCGACAAATCGTCAAACGACCCACAGGTTGAGAACTCCTGCTATATACTATGCTTCTTCAATTCACTTAGAAGCTAGGTTTTCATTTTACTTTTAACAAATGCATAAAAACCTTAGAAGGATTAGATCAACTTTTTAAAAACAATTTTCAATAGTAATAAAGATAATCACGCTTAGATGTAGATAAATCTATACTAGTTCTAGAATCAAGATCTGGTAGATGACATTTGACGCATGAAAATCCAGTGAATTAATGATACATCACCAGAGATGCCTACATGCCAAAAGGGAAATGTGTATTCCCAGACCTGGAAATGTATTTTTAGGGCAAATGTGTATTTTCTAAATATAAAGAAATATACTCAGGAAAGACTAAAAATAATTCAAGCACACAACATTCATGAAATGTGGCAATGCTGAAGTTAACACAGCATAAAGTTAATAAGAATTTTTTTTTTACATTAGTCAAAATATTTACACTTTTAGTCTTGGTAATAACTATTCTAGAATATGTTAAAATGACTCTGTTCTTGTCACATGTCAATGATTTTATGATCATAATGCATAGATGACTACATTCTAAAATGGAAATGCGTATTCCCAGACCTGGAAATGCTTATTTTGAATGCAAATTTGTATTTTCCTAAATATAAAGAAATATACCCAGGAAAGACAAAAATTAAATCATTCAAGCACATAACATACATGAAAAGAAGCTATCCTAAATATCTACACTTTTAGTCTTTGTCTTCTAAAGACATTTCTAGACTGTTAGAATGATAACGTTCTTGTCACTTGGCAATGATCTTATGATCATAATGCCTCTTGCGTACTTCACATTCCATAATGGGGGCAACAGAACATTTAGCTGGATCAGTGTAATCTAGTTTTATAAAAGTAATTTTGTTTATAGGCAATTTCTTTACAAGGTATCCAGCCACTGGAAATATTTTTTTATAATTCAGATATTCTTTTTCCAGACCTTTTTTGCTGTTAGCAATGAAAGCTTTGGCATCCTCTGCAATCACAAATAACATTTTTGTTTTTCAGGCAGATAATCCTAATTAGTCATTGAACTTCTTTCTCATACAAAAAAAGCTTTGCTACTGAGTCTGCATTAAATGCCCCTGATTTCATTCTTTAAACTTAGGTCTTCATAAGTAATGGAACCTAGCTAGTCGCTAGTGACTTTTACAGTAGCTACCACAGAAGATACATTCTGCAAGTTATGGTCATGGAACATCAGTTGATTCCCTTTATCATGCTAAAAAAGATTAAGCGCAACCAATGTTTCTTCTATGAAAACCTCCTCTGCCCTTCTCACTTTCATCTAAAAAAAAAAAATCCAAATCTAGAATAGATCTAGATCTGTAAATAGCTTCATTAACAGTTGTTTTTTAATGCGCATATTTTAGATTCCATAATTGATCCGAAATTGTTTCTTTTGAGTACAGTAGATTTAATTTTAGATCTAGATACATATATCTAGAGCCTTGAGGTACCTCTTCTACTAGAGTGGAATCTAAACCTACAGCCTTCATTGATTGCTAAATTTAGCCAGTAGTCTAAATCTAAGTCTATTACACACCTGGTCATATCTAGAGCTAGAATGTAGACTAGAATTAGATTTATATATCTAGAAAAATCTAGATCTCCATTCTAAATCTAAATTTAGGTACATTCTATTATAGGTGCCTGACATATCTCTGGTTCTAGATCCAGTCTAGATGAATTAGAACTAATCAATCCCAATGCCCAATTAGTCTGAAGACTTCATATAAGCTAACATATTGAAAGGAACTCAACTTTATTTAGATCTGTAAGATCTAGACCTAGTAAATATTTAAATCTTCGCACGTCAATGTGACCGTAAAATAATAAAAAAGGCTATACTAGATCTATCTCATAGATCTAATAGGAATTGTCCATTTCCAGGCATTGATGCACTGATCTATATATGTATGATTAGCAAGAACTACATTTTTTTTGTTTTAATTAAAATATTTTCTGCTTTAGAGGGGGAAATGCATATTTTCAGATGATAAACCATACTCGCATATTTTCGAGTCCATTTACGTACAAAATATACAAGATGCGTACTTGTAGGCAACTCTGATAATGCTTAGTGTATTTTTGCATTCCAAAATAGCGGCAACAGAAAATTCATTCAAAAGAATGGGAATTTTCGTTACAAGTGAAATTAGACTTAGATAATCCTAATAAGTCATTGAACTTCTTTCTAATATGAAAGCTAGGATATTGAGTCTGCTGAATAGCTGTTGTAAGAAAAAACTATTCTGGTTTCTGATGCTTGAAGTTGTTTTATAAAACAAACGTGTGTTGAAGGATGGCGCAAGGAATCATTTTTGTCAGCATAAATAAACCATTTATTGTGCAAACACACTCAGCCTTAAGTTCCCCTGATTTCATTCTTTCAATTTAGGCCTTCATAAGTAATGGAATCTAGCTAGTGAATATAACAGTAGCTTTCGATCTGCAACAGAAGATATGTTCTGCAAGTCAGGGAACATCAGTTTGATTCCCTTTATCATAATAACAGATTAAGCTCAACCAATATTTCTATCTATTAAAACCTCTGACCTTCTCACTTTTATCTCAAAAGAACTCTCCTAAATTAGATGTACTTTGATCTAGATTAGTTCTAAATCTAAGTCTAGTAAACACACCCAAATCTAGAATCTCTATCATAACTCTATATCTAGACTTGCGTAAATTCTATTATAGGTGCATGACATCCTAATACTAATATATATATATATATAACTAATCAACCAATTAATTCCCAATCATTTTGAAGACTTCATAAAACCTGACACATTGAAAAGAACTCTGCTTTATTTAGATCAAGAAAACATTTTAAATCTTCATGTGCCACTGAAAAAAAAAAGACAATAACTATGTCAGGGTAGCTTAATAAGAATAGTCCATTTCCAGGTATCGATGCACTGATACATATATAAGTATGGTAAAAAACTAGAAAAGTGGAGTAGAAAATGACCTCAAATGTTGAGATTAAATTTTTTTTTTTTTTTTACAAAGATTGCACTTAGAAATATATTATACTTTATTAATGAAATATAAGAGGCTTGTCTATGACAAATTTAGACAATGACCTTTAAAAAAGCGTAATGAGAATTTTTTTTGTAAAGTTAGTTACATTTTTTTTTACTTATAATGAAAATATCACTTTTTTGTTTTCACCAATACAGAAGTTAGGATAGAGTACAAAGACAAAGGTTGTTTTTTTTATATTAGATATCATGCATGGCCATAATTATACCAAGTTTTGTCGCTGTAAGTCTTAGGAGGCGCTTACAAAGTGGAAAAGCCTTTTAACAAAAAAAATAATGGCCATGGAGAGTTTTGGTGATTAGTTATTGTGTACTAAACATGATATCCGCATGAATGTTAATCCACATTTGAAAAAAATCGTTTCAGACGATTTTGATCCCACTTTTAAATATTTTATTTTCTGCCATAACAACGCCACCAATTTGTCCACACCTTTCTGACATTTCATGAAGCTCAAGACCAGATGTGTAGAGATAGTTTATTTCCTTCAATATTGTAGGTCTAAACGCCACAAAAAAAAATCATAACTTTCTGTTGAACTTAAACAGTCATAATTTATACAAAAATAATACACCATTGGAAAGTTCTGTTTAAGTATTTTAATGATGATGCACTAAACGAAAAATTGTTTTTTCAAATCAAAGAATTTTTTTATTTCACCTTCCTAATTATAATAATAGACAATAGTCTATATTTTACTTGTTAGTAATAAGTAATGTTAGTAAGAAATTAAAGACTATTATTTGTTGCCTACTTTTCAACTGAGTCCACAGCTGAAGTTGAGCTTTCAGTAGCCATTTGAAAAGATCCTTCTCAAGTTGTGCACAAAATGATTATCAGATTATCTTCTATTAGAGTAGATGTCAAGATGAAGTTCAAGATGTCTATTACTCTATAGACTTAATAATAATAGCATAGTATATAGACTCAATAGACTATACTAGATCTAAGTATTACACTGGACTGAGTGACTTACACTACTTTTTTAAAATTAAACTTTTACTTAAGTTACACACCTACACTTACAGGACTTACACTACTGTGTCACTACCAGATTTAGAAAAAGCGGAATTCTATGCCCTACACAAATCTTTTTCGCTATTAGATTGCTGATCAAATATAAAGCAAAGATCTTAATTAAAGTCTAGTCTAGATTACAGATTACAAGGTCTAGATCTATATTTCTTCTAGATCTAGTCTACACCTGAATGAAAACATAGGTTGTTTCCTTTCGCGCGGTATTTCCTTGTCTCATTAATGACTACTATTAAGGTACAAGTATCGATACCACAATGAAAATTGCACTTAACGATATAAATGTAGTATTCCGTAGACTATTAGCCCTTTGCTGTCCCGTATAAGCGTTAATAAATAAACGAATGTGATGGTATTAAATAATATAATTCTTTTTTTAAATTCGACCTGTTTCTACATAATCTAGATCTATATATATAGATGGCGCAATAGCGCCATGTTTCTACAATTCTAGATCTAGATATATATAAATATAACTTTGATACAATTTTGCAAGAATAAAGTCATACAATAAAGAGCTCTTTCTCTTTTTTAATTTAGACGTCAGCATCAGTTCGACATTTACAGAATTATAAAGAATAGATAGATCTAGATCTGTATAGTTCTTACATCTATATTATTCTTCAATGCATGAACGATGCATTTTATTTTTTGCTGCCAATTGGGCAACTTTGGATTGGATGTTTGGGGGGGGGGGGGGGGTAAATAAAAAAAAATAAGCTTCATCATATTAGAAAATAATATTGTAAACATCTTCACTAAAATTTTGCTGTGTTATATATTATATATGTTACATATATAATATATATTTTACAAGTATACAGCATTCAAACTTCTTAAGTTTATGCAAGAAACACGAGAACCACAATGATTTCGTGTAAAAAAAAAAGTTAATTTTATGCACACCAAAAAAATATTTTTTAAAAGACACAGCCAACCTTGTACATTTAACATAATAAGAATATATTTTAAAAAATAATTGTACATTTCATGTATTATGCCTCTACCTTTACCTATCCCTTAGTCTTTTGGACCATTGGGGCACCAAGCAAGACTCATCAACCGTCTTTCTCCATTCCTCCCTGACTTATGCCTTGTTTAGAACCTCTTTCAATGACAGGCCCGTCCATTCTTTTATGTTGTCCTCCCATATAAAATCACATTTTTATACTTTTTTCCTAATCTCTTACGAAGAATGACATTTTTAATTAGACTTTATTTGATCTTTGAAGGGCAAGTCAAAATGTTTAAAATCATAAAATGTTAAGTAGGTTTTTAAGCAACGCCTGTAATTTTTTTTTTTACATAATTTGCATTTGGCATTCCCATTTCATGCATGTTAGTATTGTATATAATCGATACCTCTTTTTTTTTACATAAACAAGTACCAAAAGAGTAGATTAAAATCTTTTTTTTTTTTTACATTATTAGAATTAAATCTAATATATAGATTCTAATTTAAAGTAATGCTTTAATCAAACTAAATTATTTGTAAAGTATTACCTGTATGAATATAATATTGATTTAGATTGATTCCAATGTACTATTGACTAGTTACAAATAAAACGTTAGTGAGCGAGAGTTTTACCACACTAGTGTACAAAAATAGAAAGGAGCACACATATTTTTGACGTCACTGCCTTTTCCGCAGCGGCCATCATAATATTGATACCTCGTGGGGATCATACCCACATTTTCAAGGTAATCAAACGTAATTCAGTATTAAGTTAAAAGGTTCATTAATGTATATAATTAATTTCACGAATGTGTAGCTTTTTTATATTTCATCATAATATTAGATATAATCTAGATTGAATAGACATCAATACATATCTAGATTAGTCGAAGTCGTCTACTTAACTACTTTCTTCGAGTAGTTGAATATGTCACGGTAAAGAACATGTCCGATAAATGCCGGTAACATACAGATTCTACTTCTAGCTTATTTAGTTATTAGAATGTAGATCTATCTATTCTAGAGTTAAGTTATGTGGGAACTTTGACAAAAAATGTCTGAATAAATAGTACAACTGAATCTAGATTACTCTCTAATCAGCCCAAATTATTTTAAAATAAAATCTTGACTATGGGTGGTAATACAAAGGAACACAGCTATTTTTATATTCTTTTAGTTGCAGAATAAGAATCTGCTTTCAGTTTATTTGTAAGTTAAACCTTCACCAAATAAAATAAGAAAATTGACCTAGTTCCCGAAAGTCAGTGTTCATTTATAAGAATCTACCATAGTCATAGATAATAGACTAGACAGAGTTCATAGAGACATTAGTCTAATTTGGGTCACTTTGTGTAGGGAGCCGAAAATACCCGGAAGTGAACAAGGAAAAAATGACCGATAAATTTGTGATTGCGTTTTTGACTTTTTTTCACATAAGCCACACTTGCAAATTTATTACACTTTTGAATGAAATGTGAGAAGTTTTAAACTTGTGTTATCGATTACTTAAGACAATGGCCTACATAAAGCTTAATTAAGTTTTTTTTTTAAAGTTATTTGTCATTTTTATATTTATTATAAAAAATACTCATTTTTTGTTTTTAGCAATACAGGGTCCAGGAAAGTCATCAAACATTCATTTTTTTTTTTCACGGTAGATATCATGCCTGGCTATAATTCTACCAAGTTTTATCGCGATTTATCCGTCGCATCGCCCAAAAACTTGAAAATACGGTTATCATTGTGGGCTATGGGATTTTTACAGTTTTTGTGAATTTTGATAAGGAAATTTCGTCATCAATTTATAACCACTTGAGGTAATGTAAAGCCTAATATTCTGGATATATTCAAATAGTTTTTGTGAATTAATCATCGTCGCATTAATTTTAAAGCGCATTTGAAAAATAATTGTTTCAGACTATTTTGATCCCACTTTTTAAATATTTTGTTATTTTCTGCCATCACAACGCCGCCATTTTGTCCCCGCCTCTCTGACATTTCTTGTAGATCTAGACCCGATAATTTGTTTATTTCATCAATATTTACATTTTAAAGAAGTAAAGTTCATAAATATAAATGAAATCAGATTTGTGAGCTAGAAATTCACTATGAATACTAAATCTACTATTAAATTTCTTATTTAATAAGTAGATTTATCCTCTACGAAACTCAATTTTAACTTTTTGAGCGGGGGGTGTGTCTCGCTGGCTTAGCGACCGAGACGCTCTCATCACACTTTTTCCATGTCAACATATGTTAAGCCAAAACGACACAAAAAAAATCATAACTTTCTAACTATTAAACATACAGTCATAATCGCATTGTACTAACTAGAGCTTCATTGAATTCAAGTATTGATCATTGGTATACAACTCCATTCTATGGCTAACACCTCATCGTATTGTTCTAACAGTTGACCATCATTGAATTCAAGTACTTATCGTTTATTGGCTACAACTCATGCTATGGTTAACACCTGAACTTACTAAGAATCACCTCTATTTATCAATGTATGTCACCATCAACAGTATTATATGAATGTTGTACTAACACTCTAGATCTTCATTGCATTCGACTACTACCTACATCTTGACATACTGAATCAACTGTATCATCTTCAACTACTGCCTACAACTCATATCATGTACTTATCGTTTATTGGTTACAACTCATGCTATGGTTAACACTTGAACTTACTAAGAATCACCTCTATTTATCAATGTATGTCACCATCAACAGTATTATATGAATGTTGTACTAACACTCTAGATCTTCATTGCATTCCACTACTACCTTCATCACGTGTCATGGCTAATACCTCATCTTGACATACTGAATCAACTGTATCATCTTCAACTACCGCCTACAACTCATGTCATGGCTAATATCTCATATTACCATATTGAATCGCCTGTATCATCTATGTCATATTCAGTATCATACATCAGAAACTTTATATCCAAATGAAGCAATTGATTGTAAGTTGTCATCAGTGACTTTGTTACCCATCATTGATGAGTGGAACTTTTTTTTTTGTTAATTAATATACAAATGAATATAGAGATAGGTAATGTACAACTTTAGCTTTCTTCTGAGACATGTTTTTGTGTTTGTTTATTAAAAATAATGAAATTATAAGCATTATCGTTAAAAAAAATGTTTAGTGACCTCATTATTCTTTTTTTTTTTACCTTAATTACTTTTGCATTATATAAATTATTAACAGGCTTGTGTAGGGCACAGCATAAGCTTTCATTTGATATATAATAATAAATGGTGAGGTCAAAATTAACGAAACTGTGCGTGTTTTTTGTTGAATTTTACAAAATGTCGTCACACTTTTTCCATTGGGTCCAATGTTAAGCAAAAACGCGTCAAAAAAAATCACAACTTTCTAACCGTTAAACATACAGTCATAATTTTTACATCGATGGACAGTTCTAATCAAGTACTTTAATGATTTACTAAGCAAAATTTTTTTTTTCAAAAAAAAATTTTTTTGTTCACCTCCCTACTTTGTGCTCATTTCTGGGCTTTCTCCTTTAGTTGAACAGTGAGCACCGTTGTTGAACATCACTATGTAATTGCTAATAAATTATATGTTACTTTAAAATTATTTAGATTGTAATAAAAGAAGTAGATACACTTTTGCAATATGTATTTATATCTATTTCCTCATATACTCTCTCTCTCTTTATATATATTATTATATATATATAATATATAGTTTATTTATTTAAATACCTATATAATCTATGTGTAGAAACAGACAGAAATAAATTTATATAGATTATAGAGCTATAAATTAATTATTTTAATTTAATAAACATGATATTTTCTACTAGGCTACTTGTATTTTCTCTTTGTCTTTCTTCTTTTAACTCCCATCCAAGGACCCTCTTCTTGTTTTCATAATTTGGATGTTCGTTTTGTGAAACCTTAACATCCCCTCCCTCCCATAGATGCTTATAATTCTTTTCATGACTCTCTCCCCCTTCCCTCCACTGCCTGTTGGATAGTTTGTGACACTACACGCTGAGTGTATACCTCTCCTCACCGCCAGCTTATATTGCGTGATCACATGCAGTGGGCATGGTCTCTGGCTTCAAATTAGCAGCCCACACTTTTTCTTTCATTCATAAGTTATATATTCTAGATATCTCGATCTATATAGGTCATGTTTATTCATTGAAAAAATCATAGATTTATTAATCCCAATAATATTTCTTAATACGATTTTGCTGTGTTCAAAAAGGAGAATGAGCTGAATTCATTATTATTTGTTTGAACACCCCTTTTTAAATTTTATTTAACAGCTAACGGTATAAATGTGATTGGAATGTCTTTCTAAAGATGTTTGGAAGCTTATTTTGATATGCCCATCACCCTACGTTCAAACAGGCTCATAATAGAGCCTTCATCCCTTATATGGGTATGAATTGCCGGGGAGGTTAAAACAACAGCTTTACATACATGGATACTGAGAATCTAAATAACTACCATCTGCTTTGGAAAAACGGAACAAAATTATCGGAACTTATCTAAAATTGGACATGCGCTGTCCGGAAACGTCGTTTTAAGCTCCAAACATAAAAACAAATGAATTACAAACAAAAAAAATGCGACCCATTCAGAAAGGAGAATTCTATGGAGTGTTCAAAATATAAGAACCTCCTCTATACGCTGAGTCTTATCTTGTCTAGAGTTAGAGTAGTTTAGTAGGGCGTTCAGTTTTTCAGAGATAAAGTAAATTACTTATATGCAATGAAACCAATATTGCGTGGCACTATTGCTAAATGAGATATAAATCATTTATAAATGCCAAAATGGCACAAAAAGAATTTTGAAAATCGGATTAGTTGAAAAGTTATACATTTTTTAGTTTATAATTTTGACCTCTTCTTTGTATTTTCTTAATTATTATGTTTGTCCCACTTTTGGTTGTCTTGTGTTGTCTTACATTGTCAGTTTGAATTTTTTTTTTTATCTGTATACTGTATAGATCTAGTTCTAAATATTATTTATAGCTTTTAAATATATGGTGGAAAACAGATTGAGACAAATCCATCATTCACATTCACAGAAGGGTATGTATGTCCAATAATCCATGAATTTCACAAATTAGAAGTAATAACAGAAAAATGTGTCACAAAGTAAAGTATATTTATAGAACATTTGAAAAAAAAAAAACTAGTTTCTTAAAACATTTATACCTATTAATTGAGCCTCCCAGACCCCACCACTTACATTAAAAAATCAGATGCAAATTATACTTTATCATCATCATGAAAAACAAAACCATTTTTTTATCAGTTTGACATATGTATCTATTATAATGCCCAAGAACAGAAGAATCTAAATTCATTATCAACAGACAAGTCTTTAACATAATAAATGAGATCAAACACACCACTAATAATGAATAATCCATCATTCAGTGAAGATATGTCAAATATTCCATGAATTTCAAAAATTCACAATATTATTAGCATAAAACTGTGTCACAAAGTAAAGTACATTTATAGAACATTTGAAAAAAAAAAAACTTTAAAAAAGTATTTATAACTAATAAATAAGCCCCCTCTTCGGCTCACCCTACCATAAAAGTCACTTTTTTTTCTAATTTTCATGTTTTAACATACTATTGTTACTGTTACTATTCAAATCAACTTTAGATAAGGGTTATAGATGTATAATTTTAGACTAGAAAAGATGTAATATTAAATGAAATATTATCAGATTTAGATGTATTCTAGTTCTTGATGACTTTTTAGATCTTGGTCTAGACTACTCTACACCAACTAATACTCACTAATAGGCTTAACTTAAGTGTTGCATGGTGCATGATGTATTCTGTCTACTATCTTAATCTCATTCTTGTTTGTTGTTGCTGAGAAAAGAAATAAAAACAACTTTTATTTGGTTTATATGTGTTTGTTATTTTTAACTATGGCACTATACTATGTCCATAAGTCATAAGTAGACCTATATTTAGTCTCTATCCTGCACAGCTAAGAGTTTAAAAAAAATATTTAATCTTTCTAGATCTAGTAATCTAGTTGATATGCCTAGATTTAGATCCATTAAAACTTTAAAAGGAAACAAAAATAGTGTTTTTGCAGATATATCTAGATTTTAGATCTATCATCTAGTTAATCTAGAACTACCAAGTATCCTACTTGAACATCTTCTCAACTAGTAGGCATCTCTGCTTTGGATCAAAAGCTGCTGGCATTGCCAATACTTACAAAAACTAATTACACACAAAGAAACTGCAATTGATGAACTTTAAAATGATGTTTAAATTTTCTTGGGGGTCAACAGAATATGAAGATATTACAAAGAATAAACTTCATCCTGCAATCATCACAACAGAATGTTTGATCTGTTTTAAATCAATATCTAGTCTATTGGTTCCTTTTTCCTTAATTAATGCTTTTTGATCCTAGTCATCTTTCTGGTCTTGCTCAGCCAGTCTTAACTGGACAAGGAACGCCTTAAATCTAATTTTAGCCATACTACAAACTAGTAGAACACAAATGAAAATTTCAATGAGTATTAGAAGAAAGTAGAGCTTACAAATGCCCCCATACTAGTTGAAATAATTCATTGTAAACAAAGTCAAGCCTTCTTCTTGCCAGCTCCTGTAACTTTAAGACCAAGAAATTCACATTTCTTGCCATGTGACACACAAAGGATATTTTAACATACAAACTCTATATTGTTACACATTTTTTTTACCCATTTAGGGATAATAATGTATTTTTATATAAACTTTTTTTTTCACAGATTAAACAAAATGAATCCGGAAAAGTTAAAGCAACTTCAAGCCAAAGCTGATGTTGTCCGCATAGGTGGCAAGGTAAAAATAAAATAAATGATTAAAGAAGTATAATTTAAAATTATTTTTTAAAAAGTATTGTATTGTATGCAGCTTGTCAATATTTTACATTTTCTTCACCTTCTCTTGATAACCTAGGTTTCTTATTGCTGCTTTTATATGCTACATTTCATGTTCATTCATAATTTGTTTCAAACTCCATTTATGTTTCACCAGACTTATTAGTACCATTTCTGCAATCTATATGTATGTAATTAATGTTTACTACTTGTATTGTTTGAGAAATATAGATCAATTTAAATTAAGGTCTTTGAAGAAGCCTTGAGCTTCAATATGTGTTGACCCAAAATATATTGTTTGTGAGGTCTAATAAGGATAGGAATATGGGTGGGTTCTGGAAGTTTGTGTAGTTATGTGGGACCAGAAGACTACATTCGTTTGAGAGCTGAATAGCAAAAGTGGGTGTTAAACTGAGTGCTGGATTTGGGTCCATGAATCAAGTCCTTTGGGACTTGTCTTTGTTTTGCCATGTTTTCTTCACCTTTTTCTCTCATTAACTATGGTAGCTATGTTACATGTCATGTGTAGTGTGGTGCGGAATTTTTAAATTAATTTTTGTTTATTTAAAACATTATTTCTAATACACTAATTTATAATCGTTTATGCAAGTGGTGTTTAAACATTTTACTGTGCACAGGGATCAGCAAGAAGAAAGAGAAAAGTTATTCATCGTACAGCCACCACAGATGATAAGAAAATTCAATTCTCATTGAAGAAATTGTCTGTGAATGTAATTCCTGGAATTGAAGAGGTTAGTTATGTGCAAAGTTTTTTAACACATAATTTTAGTTTAAAGTAATTTCTCAATGTTAACTGCTTTTTTTTTTTTTGTATATATATATATATAATTTTTATCTTTTAAGGTTAACATGATTAAGGAAGATGGCCAGGTGCTTCACTTTAATAATCCTAAAGTTCAAGCTTCATTGGCTGCAAATACATTTGCCATAACAGGGCATGCTGAGAACAAACGTACGTTTTTATTCTACATTTATTCATAATAAGCTGTACAGTAACTGGTTATTTCACATTACATGTTAACAATGAGCTATTTCTATATCTTCTCATTTGCATTTAACCATTTCGCAACTGCTGTCACTACTGGTAGACTAGAATTGCAGATTTTATGTTCACTGCTAGTTTTTAAATAACTAAACCGTTACGAGTTAAGAGGGTGTTATTGACGCTATTTTTGAGTGTTCATTTGGTATCTGCAGCATGTTGGAATGGATTTTTATGATTTTTTGAAAATGTTGTTTGTTTATTATTATTATTTTGATTGGGGGGGGGGCTATTCTAAATAAAATGGGACATACTCAGCCAATGTTTAAGCTTTAATGGGAATATAAATGTTATGAGGAAATAATGGGAGACCGATAGAAGTGAAAGTGCTAGATCCATTATTGTTTACATAAGATCTAGACATACTGCAAGTAATATTTTGATTTTTTTTGAGCTCTGTAGATCTATTTATGACTTGGTGCTATTTTTCTGTTGTAAAAGAAATTTTGGTATTATTTTTTTTTGGGTGAATTTATAAAAAAAAATTGATATTTTAAAATAATTATATCCCTTCTAATAGGCATGGGGGGTGCTTTCTGCATCACATCAAAGTATATAAAACACCACATGCTTACTATTCATTTATTGACAAATGTATTTGAAATTTTTTTTTCTTTTTAGAAATAGCTGAGATGCTGCCAGGAATCTTGAATCAGTTGGGTGCAGAAAGTTTAAGTAGCTTGAAAAAGTTAGCGTCCACTGTAGCTAGTGGTTAGTATATTTTATTTTTTTCATATATTTGTGTATATATTTAATTCTCTTCATGACCAAACCGACTAGGACACAACTGTGAAAAAGTCATGGAAAGATAACTATTTTATTACTGTAAGTCGGATTATGTAACTTTCGCAGTGATGGAGAGCAAGGCTCAGGGTGGCTATCCTTTGCAGCTGGTTGGCTTGTTTCTATCTAAAAAATATTATGGTTCTCTCCTTCTCAATCACGCCTTTTGTAAACACTGCTCAACACAACACATCTAACTCAAAAACTTGACAAGAGTTCCAAATAATCTGGTACTTTTTTTAATGGGTAAATAAAATTGCCAATATGACAGAGTTGGCAACACAATAAACTGACTACAAATGCTACATTGTACATCATCGTACTGCCATACTAAACTCTACTGTTTATCTCAACCTGGACTCAAACGGTTCACTCAAGGACTGACTTTGTGGCCAACTAACTGTCCCTGTCTCCTCGCTGTCCTGTGCTGTACTTACACACTCAGTCTCTGGTCCACAAAGGCTTCTGATCACACGATCATAACATGGGTCAGTGCTGTCCCTTGTCATTCCACATAACACAAAACTGTATTACTGGCCAGTGTCACATGTGTCAGCTGATCATACAGAATCGACCCTATTGTTTAGCCAATAGGGTTTCCACAATATATATGTTTTATCATTACAAGACTTATCAACACACTCCTGTCTGTCTGGTAATGTTATTTCTCCCACACCCAAACTTAGATAAAGCTGAAATTTTGGATTTATTATTTTTTTTAACCTGAAACACAAGAATCAATTTAAAAAATTAACCATTCAGTTAATTAACTATTGGTAAATTTTTTTAATTTTTTTTTGGATGTCTTGAACAAGGGCCTGAAATGGTGGTATTATTTTTTTTTAATTTTGCTTTTTGTATTTTAGTGTTTTACAAAGCCTATATTTTTATTTTTTTTTTTAGTATTTTATATTTTGCTAAAATTTATGTTATTTTGTAATGAATTATTTTTTTTGTTTAGCTGCTGACAGCAACAAACAGACAACAGCTGATGTTGATGATGATGATGATGTCCCTGGTAAGTTTTATGCATTCTAAAATAATTGTATCAATCTAGCCCTGAGTTGATTATAACTCTTTTGTATCTTAGGCATGTCTACCATTCTGCATTATGCTTAACTGTCCCGCAAAATAAAAAAAAAAGTGATGTTTTGCGTGGCATTGTGTTCTACAAAGTCCAAATTCTAACAAAACAAAATTTCTGTTATTTTCAATAACGCAATATGAAAATAATATAATTTAAATAATAATATAAAATATATACCAGGTATAGGCCTGTGTTTATTATTTACGTCTTCTCAGTGTGTCCTAGATTTGGTTTAGCTAGTACTGGTAATAATCTAGATCTAACTTAGAATCTGGTAAGCACTAATTTCCTGAAATTGTTTAGATTCCATATTCAAGTAGATCTAGGATTCTAGATCTAAAATTAATTTGTCCAAAATCTATGGAGTTTTAATTCTAGTCCTAGTTCTATACTCTGACTAGAGATTGAGATCTTGATATAGTCAGGATATAAGATTCAAGTAACTACTTTGGTGGATTCTAAATTCTTCTAGATCTAGAATCTTTTACATTGAAATCAAACACACACATAATTTTAAAACCAGTACTTAAGGGCTTCATTGTTTAGTTTATACTATTTGCATCTGATATTATTTATTGCAAAAAATATGACTGCAGAATTTAAAATGCATAAATGTTCTCTTGGGTGCTGAAAATTCATCATTTTCAAACCAAGCTTTCTTCATTTTTGTCTTGGGGGCAGTCATGTCTGGTTTTAAATGTTATCCAGGTTAATACATGATAGATAAGATGTAATTATTTTTTTTTCCAGAACTTGTTGAGAACTTTGATGAAGCATCAAAAGATGAAAATGTTTGAGTTATGGATATCCAGTGTCTCATTGACACTCAGAAGTGTACAGCTTTTATTTCGTATTAAACTTATACACATGCACACCACAAAGACTCTGCCCCTTTGTGAATGGTGTTGTCTGCATTGCTGCAAAATGGTTCATCTGGTTTGATATATGAATGAAGAATTCAAGTTTTGTGTAAAAGATGTAGCAAATGCTTGTTTTGTAATATCTTATTAATTTAGAAGTGGTTTTTTTTTTTTGTTTTTTTTTGTGTTGTTTGTACCAGTACTGATGGTCCTGTATGGTTGCAGCCAAAGGAATTAAACATTTTTCTTTTCTCAGAATTCACAAATTTTATTTTCTAATTTTGTCTGATAATGTGTTTGAATGGTCTGTGTTAATGAAAGTAATGGGATGATTTGCTTTTTTTTTTCTTTTTTTTACTACTATTGGCAAGCAAATTGAAAATTGAGTGATTAAAAATTAGTATCAAAGTTTTATAATTTTGCTTTTTTTTTTTTTTTTTTTTTTAAGTCATTTGTTTTGAAATTGTTTTGAGAATTAATACACAAGCTACTGGTATTGAGGTTACTCATTAAGTGAGACCAAAAGCTTTTTGCACTATACTCATTTGAAACAACTTAGTACCGATAGTTAAATGTTCACCTGCCATCAAACTATATTTACAGTAGCCTGCTAGCTGAAGAATTTCATGCTGCACTCTTTTATTATTAGAATGTACTCAGTAGTTTTTTTTAACTAAAACCAGTCTGGATCTATTTTCGTGTATAAAAGAAAATCTCATGCTGTCCCTGTGGTGAGTGTTTGGTAAACATTATATGGACAGTCATAGACATTTGTTAACATGAGGATTGAACGTAAAATGCATTCCATTAGTGCTTTTCATTTGTGATACGGTATTACTAGGTACTGATTTGTTTTTTGAAGGCCATTAAAAATAATCTACATTTGTTATCATCAATTGCAAGATGATTATGGACAGTGAATAAAGTACCCTTACTCAAATTAAGCTTATCTTAGCTTACATCTAAGGCTCTTACTAAGGTCCTGGGACACATTTGAGACCCAAAATAAAACCCACAGATGGGTGCGCGGACCAATGTTTTTCATTAGGTCGCATTAATTTTTTTGTGAGTAACGTGAACTGCATTTATTCTTGCTCTTCAGAATTGAAGACCAAGCTTTAATCCCACAGTGTACAAAATTGCTTTCTATAATTCATCTGTATTCGTTGAGCTGACAAGTAAAATTAGAAGAAAGTGGTTATAGCTTCAGCCGCAAAGCTACTAAGTATCATCGAATTAGCTATGGTCGGAACGAGGTCACCCTGCCCTTTCCACGCATCCGATGTGTCCAAAGAAGCGGCACGTGCACATGCAGTAAAGGATTAGTAGCATCTTAGGGTCTGCCAGTGTTATGTGTGTTTCAAGCTTGCTCCTGATTTTTCCTCAGGGTTGTCTTTCTAAGAATAACGTAGCTATCTCATACGCCTTTCCCAGAAGAACTGGAGTATATGTCGCTACTGTTTAATTTCTATTATGTACTATTCTATGATGATGATAACCTGATCGCCTCTACTTTGATGCGGTGAGTATAGGACAGTATTTTCCAGACTGTGTTCCATGAACTACTTGAATTATTAACTTAGTAGGCCACCACGTGAATTAATCTAACAAATTAAGCAAAAGATTACTCTAAATACTTAGAATGTGCGAAGTGTTCCGTTAAGGAAAAAGTTTGGGAAACACTGGTATAGAATAATATTGACGCCCCCTAAATTAAACAACGAAATTTACTTAAAAACAAGAGAAAAAAAACATATGCCTGTATTTAGTGTAATTGTATCAATCAGTTAGGATCATCGTGTAATTATACTTGTAAAATATCTAGACTTAAAATTAATAAAGCTGTGCGATTAGATATATTTTTACCAACGGTCGATATTGCTAGACACTTTAAGTTTCTTTGATTAAAACTAAAAATGGCCGAAGCACAGGTCTGTGGGTCGGAAATACCTTTGCCTTATATATCATGTTGTTGTTTTTTTCCAGTTCTCTTTTAAAATTAAACTGACATTAGGCTGCGAATTTAAGTGTAACTGATAGAGAAAAAAAAAACCTGCAAAAAAATACGGGGGCTGGGGATCGAAACCGACTCAAGCTATAAACAGAAAAGACCTGAAACAAAGCCCATTGTGAAACAACACATTGACAGTACTTTCTTTGACGAGTCTTTTTGAAGATCTGCGTTTTTTTTTTTTTAGGAATAGCTTAAAAATTATTTCAAGTACCCGGGAGACGCGGTGACTGAGCTGTAAAGGGCTTGATTTCGCATCTGAGTCCACCCAGCTCCATTGGGTACCTGACATTAGTTGGGGAAAAGCAAAGGCGGTTGGTCGTTATGTGCTGGCACCCAACCTTAAGTCGTAGGCCACAGAAACAGATGACCTGTACATCATCTGCCCTATAGACTACAAGATCTGAAAGGGGAACTTTCCTTTTTTTTTTTACCCGGCATTTTCCGATTACACACACACAATTTTTTTAAGAAAAGGGGGTTATAACTTAATAACTTAAAACAGATTTCCCGCGACCTCTTGTCGATTTACCAGGAGCTACTGGAAATCTCCCGAAATTGCAAAAGATACGAAAAATATACGGAATATATAGACAAAAATTATCATTTTGGGGTGTCATTCAACGCCAATCCTACGCGCGATAAATAAAAACGGCATTATGCATTAGCCGTAATTATGTAATTTGGTGAAAGAAGCTTCTAGCCCCTCAAACTAATGAAGAATTACTTGAGGTCAACAATTCTCTAAGACAGATTGAAACATTTGGTAATTCTTGCTATAGAGCGTGATCTTTGTAGGAAACAGAATTATTATGATATACTATATGACTGTGCTACAAGCATAAGGCTCGTAAAGTAATTATGTACGTAGTAAAGAATGAATAAAATGCATAGACGAATTTATTTTCTAATACAAATTCTTAAATTTCACTTATTATTAGATTCCCTACCCAAACTGGGCCCCGCAAAATCCGTTTCGCATAGGGCTCCACAATGGTTAAGTCCGGCCCTGCTATTTGGTGACCTGTAAATATACATAGTAGATTACTTGTTCTCTTTCCATGACTTGTTTGTCATGGGTTAGGTTTTAATTTAGTGTTTGTAATATGTTTGTTTGTAAAATGTTTGACATGTTTTGGATGTTCCTTCAGAGTTGAAGATAGTTTACTTCTTAGTCCAAACCTCCCGCAGGACGAAGGGGCATGGGAGCAGGCACGGTTTGAAAGACAGTCCAGCGCGCAAACTGCACGACCAGGCAGCCATCCATGAATACTACTTGTTCTCCCCCTGCCCCCTCTTGTTTTTTCAAGGGGTAACTCTATCCGCAGAAATAAGAGAGTGATCTTTCCTTTACTTCTCTTCCAAAATGTTAAGGGAAGAAGAGAATTATATATATATAGATATTTTTAAAAACTTGTACAACTTGAATTTATAGGCTACTCGAGGGCTCAAGCTTTCTCAAGCCATTACACAAAACACTGTGACTGTGAAGTGCTTATGTAAAAGGTTTCAATCCGGCGAAGGCGCCGATCCAACCCTTCACTTATCCAGGTCAGCAGCTGTCGTAGGACAGTCGTAAGCAGGGTTTCCAACCAGCATTTCTTTGGACGACCCTTTCTTCGTGCTCCCTTCGCTGTACTTTGAAGAATGACTTTTGATAGTGAGTCGTGTACAAAATCGACTCTTACAATATGACCAAAACTAGCTTAGCTTTCGTCTATTTACAGTAGGCCTTTTTGCCTGTTGACTTGTAGAAATAGCCTACAAACTCATTTGTCTACTTTTCCTGGTAGGCCTATCTGATACCCAGCATTTTAATTGCTGTAGCATTTACTCTCAAAGGTTTGGATATTATACTTCTTCCAGCCTCAGTGTTCAGATTTCAACTTTCACAACCATATAGGAGTAGGCCTACAGAGAGAGACCACAATAGTGAAGAATAGCCTTTATATATAGCATACAGTTTTAATTTTACTGTTGAAACTATGTTATTCTTTTAGATTTTCCACAGATTGTTCATAACAACGCATTTAAAAAAAAAATCTTTTTATTATTACTTGTTTTCTTTGACCCTATGTATTTAAATGAGTCAACTTTCTATAATGTTTGGCCATTTAAAACTATACATCACGTAGGCCTACTATCTTCACCACAAACTATAGTAGCCTATTTCGCTGTTTTCATCACTGATTTCCATGTCAACTGCTCTAGCTGCAGCATCAGATTTTGAAGTAAGATCTTTAATTGTTCCTGGTCTGCATTTTCTCCAACGACGTCTAAATAAACCGCAAACGTGAGATTGGAAATAGGCCGTCCATTTATGGTCAAGCTAAGAGTTAATCCTTCTAGAGTTTACAAACTACCTACATCATAATACACTCTAGAAATAAGTTAACTTACTCATTACCTATGAATTGTTTGGATCAGTCATGTAAGCTTATACGAAGAGTAATTATATCAATATTAGTTTGGATCAGTCATGTGTAATAGATCTAGATCAACAACAATAAATATGATCCGAGATTGGGTGTCGGAGAAAATATAACGTTTACAAACTTTTTACCAGACAGAGTTGATATAAGCTTTGTAAACACAGCTAGAGAGAGAATGCATGCTGCAAAAATGTTTGTTTGGTTTGTTTGTTTTACATGTTTCGTATGTTCCTTCAGAGTTGAAGATAATTACTTCCTAGTCCAAACCTCCCGCAGGACGACGGGGGATGGGAGCGGGCAGGGTTTGAACCCTGGACCATCGATAAATCTGAACGACAGTCCAGCGCGCAAACCGCACGACCAGGCAGCCATTCCTATAGATGTCCTAAAACTTTCTCCAATTTGATTGTTCTAAAGTAATGAGCTGTTCGCACAGAGATAATGGCATTCCGGTGAGCATTCGGATACTAAAGAACTGCGAGCTGTCTTGTTGCACCAGTACCAGAAGGCCTATAAATTACCTGCAGGTTAGAGAACTTCACTAACAATTATTCCCATTGTTCAAGTGCTTGAAACAACGCCATGTTCACTGGTACTGTACTTTGAATTAAGCTGCGATCCCACTATAGCCGGTGTGTGCTTATTAGGTCAACTAGCCACTAGTTTTCATAATGTATGTTTCAAGACTGGTTGCTACAAAATATCTTAAATTTGCTTTCGAAATAAACAACCAGATACAGATAATGGCGAACTTAAGATTTTCAATAGGCCAATAACGGCTTTTACTCTTTAGCGAGATCATGTTGAATGTGTTAAATGATGTATGTAACTTCATTAGCCTAAAGAAATAATACAAGTTAAACTAGATAACACCAAGATTCTAGGTGGTGTTTTAAATACTAATGTTTGGAGCTAGCAGCCATTATTCTTTACATTGTCCTAAACCCAACTTATATTTCCTTAGCTGTAGACAGCTATTATTTATTACATGTACTACATAAAACCAAGCATTGTAGCCTCATGCCCATGTATAAATTAGTTAAATAGTTCCTAATGTCCATGACCTTGTATAAATAAGTTAAATAGTTCCTCATGCCCATGACCTTGTATAAATTAGTTAAATAGTTCCTCATGCCCATGACCTTGTATAAAGTAGTTATGGTTCCTCACTCCCTTGTATAAATAAGTTAAATAGTTCCTCATGCCCATGTATAAATAAGTTAAATAGTCCCTCATGCTCATGACCTTGTATTATTTAGTTAAATAGTTCTTTCAAAGAAGATATGTCACACACTCTGTGCAAACTTCACCTTTGGGCCAGTCTATTGTGTTTGATATTTACTTTTGAATTAATTTTAATTCAAGGACAATCATATACTTCGGGCTGTTTGGATACATACTGGGCATGCCATTGTGAATGGCCATAACTTTCTGCAATGACATTTCTGCTAGAGACAGAATCTATGCTGATAGCCCTCAAACACGCTTTAAGGTTGCTCTTGTACTATTTTCTTTGGCCACCATGAACTGACTTTCAATTTGTTAGCTGTTGGCCAGATAACAAATACAAAATATTGAATATTGCAAAAATTAAAAAAAAAAGAAAACTTTTGTACTACTGTGAAGTGTGTTTCATAATGCAGCTCCAAAACAAGAAGTGTATACAAATATCTCAAACACTGAATTTATGGTTTCATTACTGTTTATTCTAATTTCCATTTTTTTATTTTTGGTTTTGCAGTCTTCACCATTCAATGAACATAGTAGTAAAAACAACTGCAGAGTAATAGAGTGCATGGTATTTCTGTTGAAAACAAAATACTATCACAAATGTTTATAACATAAATTAAAATAAAATGTGATGATGAGTTCATGACAATTCTTGTAAGTTGCTTCTAACTTAATTGAAATGAAACTGTACCGTAATTTAATTTTTTTTTATTGCAACATGGAATTCTCAAGTAGATAATTACAGCTATTATATTTTAAAGATAAAAAAGAATTACCGTTATGGTACATCAATACTATATGTGCCTTATGATTTTATTAAAAAAATAAAAATAGCCTATTACTTTCCTTTAATTCTCTTTTACTTGCCAATACTTGATGTTATGAGGTATTTCATCACATTTTATTTGGTCAATTCTTACATTGCTTAACTAATGTCAAAGTAATTGAAATAGCTGTAAGAAAACATATTCAACTCAATTCATATTTTCCAAACTTTATTATGATTTGTAGGTCATCATGACAAAAAGTGTTTGATGTATACACTCCAGATCATTCAAATAATGTAGTTCTAAACAATAAGCTGACCATGTATGCCAATATCATTCAGCTACATTTAAAATTGTCCAGAGCAGCATTAAAAATGTACAAACATTAAGGACACCCATGTTACGCTGACAAATGCCATCAACAGCTCAGCTCATTCTTTCACTTTCTATCACATTGTTACCTATCACTGACCCGCCTATCATCATCATCGTATATAAATCACTCATTCCAAAAACTTGGTTTTCAATTTATCATCTTGATGTTTCATCTTCCATCTCTTGAGCATACAAATCTTCGGATTCAAATTTTAAATCTTCCAGTGCTTCATTTATTTCCTGTGCCAAATCATCAAGTCTGTGAAATAAGCAAAAACAAAACAAAAAAAAAGATAAAAGATGAGTGAAACTAAGAACAAGTTTTGCTAGCACTAATGGTTTTATTGTCTTACAGTTTCAATAGTGCAGAGACATCATTTTGTGCAATAAGCCACAAGAGCAAAACAATTATTTGTTTACTTTCTTCTTCAAACACATAATGTTAGAATGTTTTTTTTTTCCTTTATTATTACATTAAATGTTAATTGACATGCTAAGCTAGCCATCCATGTTAATTAGAGATTTAAACTGCATTAAGACAATGGTTTTCCAGACTGATATAGTCAACATACAAGAAAGAATATTTTCAATAATCACTTCTTTTTGTTTAAGATGTAATTCTCTAAGCAATGTTTCAGTATCTTGTGTTGTTTTAATTCTCCTATACATTATGCAATTATAATTTTAATTGATTATAATGATACCAGACTAGCTAATGAATTGCAATATAATAGTTATATACAACACTAAACTAAATGTTACTGTAAATTGTTTGTTGAGAAAGGTAAATATAGATTATATTATATAATTTATAAAATGTATTTTTCTAGCTTTCTTTCACAAAATTTCATTGGCTGACAATATGTCTGATAAAATTAGGCCTTATTACTTGAAATGTAAAGCAGTAATTTCATTGGCTGACAATATGTCTGATACTATTAGGTCTTATTACTTTAAATGTAAAGCAGTAATTTCATTCATTGGCTGACAATATGTCTGCTAATACTAGGCCTTATTACTTGAAATGTAAAGCAGTAATTTCCTGTTGAGTAACCTCATCACTTGGATCATCTGATGCATTTTTACGAGAGATTTGAAGGTCAGCTGTCTGCAACATAAAATTTATTTTTGTGTGTGTGAAAAAACAATTAAGACTGAAAAACAAAAAAAGATATAGAAATGAAATAAATTATTTTATAATGATAATCTAACATTAAACTCAATTCCATATATTTGGGATGTCAAAAATAAGTTTTTGGAGATAAAATAAGGAATAACAACAGAGAAGTGCTAAGACTGCTAGGATCTTTATGAACATATAATGTGATTTACTTCCAAAGAGACAAAGTGCAGCAATCCTTTATTCCCATATATTCTATTCATGTGCTCACAATAGGGAACAATAGCAGAATTGCACTTTAGAGTAGGTGTAGCTGGGCTAATTTTCCCAATCATAGTAGTAGTTGAGCAATTTTGCCCTGAAGCTTACCAGCGAGACCAATCATTATAATAGGGCTGAACACTGACCAGTGACATCGCAACATGTGGGCACTTTAGACCAATAGCTCGCTACAATGTCTTAGGTCAGTGTTGAGGCTTACTATAACAATTGGACTTGCATGAATGCAGTTAGTAGCAGAGTACAATAGCCACAGCATATAAGGACATGAGTTCTGTGTTGTTGCTGATTGATAATAAAGGAGAGTGTTCAATAAGAAAAAAAATCTTCAGAGATTCTTAACTTTATTGACTAATTAGACCTGGAATTCACAGCAATGAAAACACCAGGTAGAGCCTAATGAAACACTAGGGGATATTTCTAAATTGTACTATACTGTGAGTTATCAGCAATGACATAGAATATTAAGCAGCTTAATATCACTTCTGAAATTAACTTTACTAAGAACTATCTACCAGAATATTTTGGGTAATTTGTTCAGATAAAACTTTAGAACAGAGTAGAGGTGGCATAGGATCAAGCTTTCAGAATCAATATCAATACATTTCCTAACTAGCCCAGAAATGAGAGCATAGACACATGACAAGAGTTGATCATTTGTGAGGTAGATACACAGTTGAATTCACCATTACCACTTACAGACTTAAGTTTAGTCTCCTCCAACTCCTGAACTTTTTCAATAATGGCTGCAATCTCCCCTTTGTTGTGAGTGTCTTGGAGGGAATTTTTGATATGGATGATCTCTTCAGAAATTTTTTTGAAAGATATTGTTATTTCAGCAACTCTTTGCTTGTAAGCATTGAAGTCATACACTGGTGCACCAGCAATAAAGGTGTTGAAAGCACTGATTGGAAATGGATAAAACATAATATTACAATATATAATAAGACTAGCATTATCCACCAGCCTGTTGATTTGTTCCCAGGCTATATAATTTTTTTCATATTTATAACAATATAATGATATAAATGCTCCCACATACATTCCTTTGGCCAGCTAATTCTAGACTCTATTACGCTGAATTGGACCACCCTGTAAATTAGAGTATCACTTCTTCCCCCCAACTCTCATTCATAACAAATAGGGCGTAATTTTATTTAGACTATAAGAGTATTCAAAATATTATTTGAAACATTTGATAGGCTCTATTTTCTTTTTGGCCTTGGCCTTTTTTTCTTTTTATTACATCCTGCAAATATATAACACATGGCTGTACCCCACACCTTTATTTTTTAGCACTTACAATAAATCTGCGAGCATTTCATCAACCCTCCTTTTGGCCAGTGTATGATTTAAAAAGTTATTGTGTGATTAAGGACTTGAACCGATGTCCCACTGATGCTCTACTGACTAAGTTAACAGAATGATGTTAATATCAGAGAAAATTACGTAGAAAAAGTAAAGTACTAAGTGTTTAAAAACGGAATTATAATCTTGTACTTTTCAATATGTCAGCTTTAAAAAAAATGTTAGGCCAAAATAACGAATAAAAAAAAAATCATTTTCACTAAATTTAACTACTGCGGTTTCAATCAGGAAAATATCTTTGGTCCTAGACTAAAGAGGTTAAATTTTAATAATTTTTTCATCCACTGCAAGTGGAACAATTAGTGATGAGCAAAAAAGGGTTTCTGGGTAAATATTAAGACAGTTTACAAAATAATTAGGACATGCAAAATGTTATGAAGAAATGATTTTAAAAAATTAAGTAAATTTAGTAAACCAAAAGGAGGTGGGGGTGGCTAAAGGGTAATTGTAAAGAAGAGGCTTCTGAAGTGGATTGGGGGGTGTCTCATGTTCAAATCCTGGTGAAGACCAGGAGTTTTAATTTCAGGATATTCAGGGCGCCTCTCAGTCCACCCAGATCTAATGGGTACCTGGTATCAAGTGGGGACAAGTAAAGGCAGTTGGTCATTATGCTGGCCATGTCATCCAGTTAACAGTGAGCCACAGAAACAGATGACCTTTACTTCATCTGCCCAATGGATCGCAAGGCCTGAAAGGGGAACTTTACTCTTACTTAAGTAAACTAAAAGTTTAATTTCTTTATGCTGCAAGTTCTGCTAGTAATTTAACACATCTAAGACAAATAAAGAAAGTTAGCAAAAAAAAAAAAAAAAAAAAAAAAAAAAAAAAAAAAAAAAAGAGAAATATACTGGTAATAGAAAACAGGATAATGTTTAAATAAATATATATGTGTGATGAAAGTTGAGCACACCCTAATGACTTTTTGTTAACTGTATACTTAACTATTCTTCCACGAAATGAAATTACAAATAGTAACATACTACTTTGAGGAATGGCCCCAGAGAAAGCAAGTAAGGTAATTCAGATTATCAGATTGTACCAGCGTGTTTTCATAGCAAAATGTTAACACCAATAAAATAAGATAATAAATGTCTTATTAGACAAAACTAAGAGTTGTCTTTTTTTTTTATACCTAACAATTTTCTTTTTCTGTTAAATAAATTTTTGAAATCCTAAAAAAAAAGAAAGAAATTAACATTTAAAAAGTGTTTTTATTACTCTTCAAACAAACCATAACCTTCCACTCGTGCAGCTTGAAGTTTATGAAATCTGCGCAGTAAATCTAAAGGACTTGCATGTCCATTTGAATGCTTTGGTGTAGAGCTTGAATCTCCAGTGGCACAACTAGCAGTTGCCATTTATACGCTTTAAAAAAATTGATAAAAATTAACAAATCAGTTATTGATAGATAAACATGCTTACTTGTATGATACCTTAACTAATCAATAAAAACTAAAAGACTTGCTCAAACAGAGTCTAATTCCCCAAGTTATGTTTAACTAGATTTCCTACTTGACTAGTCTTTGATTTATTAAATCTTTATTAGTGACTTACTGTTTTGAGCTTAGATTCTTAGATCTACTAAGTCCCTAGTTAGCCCTAGTATATTATAGTTATCTTATCTTATATATTACAGACAATACTTCAAAAAAAAAAAAGATGATTACGTCCTACGCGTCATGCATATTAACCAATGACTTAAATTCTGCCAAGTCACTGGTTTCCCTGGCTAGCTCAGGCAACCCATTCCATGCTCTAATAGCACTAGGGAAGAAGGAGTATTTGTACAAATTTTTCCTAGCATATGAGACGAGGAATGTGCCTTAATCTTTGTGTCTTTCAGAGTATTTTATTCAATTTTGTTTTTGTATTTGAAGATTATGGTTCAGTGTTTTATGTATAATTGCTACTTTACTTTTGAGTCTTCTGTCCTGAAGGCTTTCTGAATTTAGTGATTTTACTAAAGGTGTTACTCTGGTTAAGTGTGAATATTTGTTTGTTATGAATCTCACTGCTCTATTTTGTGTTTGTTCCAGTTTCTTAATGTTATCTTGAGTTGAGGGGTCCCAAACGGAGGATGCATATTCTATTATTGGCCTAACCAAGGTTAAATAACATTTTAGTTTTATGTTCTTATTTGATTTATAGAAATTTCTTTTAATAAACCCTAATGCTTTGTTGGATTTTTTTTTAGTTTCATCAATATGTGGATTCCATGACAGTTTTTCATTTATTATAACACCAAGGTATTTTGCGTTTTTAGTCTGTGTTACTGGTTTGCCATGAATAAGATAAGTGGAATTAATATGTTTTAGTTTTTTTGTTACTCTTAACAACTGACATTTTTCTGGGTGGAAAGACATGCTCCAATTTGATTCCCATTTCTTAATTCCTCTAATTCTCTTTGTAAAATATCTGTGTCTTATGTTGTTTTTATTGTTCTATATATTATGCAATCATCTGCAAATAATCTGACTTTTGTTCCTGAGGTAATGCAATTTGGTAAATCATTTATGTAAATTAAGAATAGTAGTAGACCTAAGACAGTTTTTTGAGGTACACCTGAGTTTACCGTTATCGGTGTTGATTTAGAGCCATTTATTATTACAGTTTGTTTTCTCCCTATCAGAAAATCTTTAATCCACTGATGCAATGGACTATTAATGCCAAAATATTTTAATTTTTTAAGCAAACTATGGTGATGAACTTTGTCAAAAGCATTGGAAAAATCTAGTAAGATAGCATCTATTTGTTCACTATTATCTAAACCTTATGAAAAGTCATCAATTAGTCCTATTAGTTGTTTCACATGATCTATATTTTCTAAAGCCATGTTGGTATGGGGTAAGGACATTATGTTTATCTAAGTGGTTTATGATGTTGCTACATATTATGTGTTCTAGGATTTTACATGTGATGCTGGTAAGTGATACTGGTCTGTAGTTTCCTGGGTCAGATTTTTCTCCTTTTTTAAATAGGGAGGTGAATTAGCTTTTTTCCAGTCCTATGGTACTCTGCCCTGGTTAAGCGATGCCTGAAAGAGTATTTTGAACACTAGGGCTAGCTCATTGCTTAGTTCTTTGAGTAATCTAGCTGGAATACCATCAGGTCCAGATGCTTTATTTGGTTTGGTGTTGGCTAATAGTTTTTGGATTCTATTTTCTTGTACTACTATATCTTCTATGTTGTCTACTTGGTTCAAATTAAGTATTATGTCTTTGTCTCCTCGGGCTGAGAATACTGATGCAAAGTATTTGTTAAGAATGTTTGCTTTAGTTTCATTATCATTATGTATTATGTTATGTTCATCTTTTAATGGCGCTAAGCCTGTTGTTTCCATTTTCTTAGACTTAATGTATGACCATAGGTTTTTGTTGTTATCTTTAGATATTACATTGTTTATGTATTCACTCTGCAGCTGTCTGCTTACTTTTTGGGTTAGGTGTTTAATTTTTATAAACTTTTTGTAAACTCTTTCTGCCTTAGTTTCTTTAAATTTTCTATATAGGTTTTCCTTCTGTTTACAAAGCTTCTTTAGTCTATTATTAAACCAGCATTTATTTATTTTGTTTGATGTGTATTTAGTTGGTATATTATTTTCTATAATGCTTTTAAGGTGGTTTTTAATGAAATTCCAAGAGGTCATCGACTGGTTGGTTAATGTCTTTTTCTAATAAAAATGTTTGTTGAAAGTTTAATGCACCCTGGTGTAGTTGTGTGTGTTAGGTTACATTTATTCCAGAGTAAGATTTCTCTTTTGGGTTTTTAGTTATTATACTATAACTATATTTTACTATATACTGTGTAAATCTAGCTAGTATTATCTAAAATTATATATTTTTTTATTTAGATCTAGATCAATATAATCTAGATTTATTAATATACAGTACACCTTCACTTGTTCACTACTTACTCAGTTACTGAAAGACTGAATTAATTTGAATTTAATTTTAAATTTAGTGTAACTTTGGCAATATCTTTGCATTTAGCGTCGGTATTTACACTCCTGGCCATTTTTCTGTGTTGTCAAGGAGCAGGATCAAGATCAAAAGCATTATCAAAAGGGGGAATAACCTAGTTGTTTTTTAAATACCTACTTTAATCATGGATAGGAAGAGAGAGAAAATAAACTAATCGAAATAATAGAGCTGTAGACCTATATAAAATACCGACCATAAATACGGATAGCTATGTATGATTGAATAAACAACTAGGAATATACACTATTACTAGCCTAGCAGTAGTTTTGAATAGGGGAAGGAGAGAATAGTATATTATTATATAATTAATAAATATATTCTTATTAATCACATGTAAATTACAATAATTGCAGAAAAAATAGTGGATCTAGATGTGGCATTTGTATTTGATATAGACTAGGTCTAGGTGCAGATTTTTTGGATTAAAATTTAATGTGCTGTCAACATGTAATATTTCTAAGTTAAAGTTGAGATTAATATTGAATTTAAATAGTCATACGCATACTGGGACATCTATCTAGTCAAATGTTAATTAACATTAAATTATAATTATAATAATTACATACAGTAGTAGATCTAGATCAGGAAAAACATTATTATAATTCTAGACAGATGTAAGAGAGCAATATTTGATACAGACTAGGTAATAGGTTTAGATTGTGTGTGTGATAAGAACTGAATTTAAATACACCTTCATCTAGGTCTATATAGAGACTAATGATTAAATTTTAAATAGATCTATTTAGTAATATTTTGATTATGATTTAAATTAAATAATGTTGAGATCAATAATGTATTTAAATAAATCGAATCTAGGCCTACTGCAACATTTCTTAATATGTCTGTCTAGAATAATGTTGAAATTAGTAAAATACGACGTTATATTTTTATTTCAACTTATGATGCTGTCAACATTTACTTAAAATGGATATTATTATAGTGATCATATTTCTTTTAGCTTATTAAAATCTCAATAGACAATATTTAGCATAATTTTTTTCTTTCAACGCTAGATGAGTGGATCCCTGTTTTTTGTAGAAAAGATTTTGGGCCCAGTAAGGGCCCCAACTGGGCCAGCTCATACTAACCACATGGGCCCCATTTGGGAGATGAACATTGGCCCAAATAGGCACCTATAGGGCTGAGTCTGGGCTCAGTGAAGCCTGTAAGGGGAAGGACTTGTGGCCCCAACAGGGTCAAAGATAACTGGCCCTTTGGGGGCAATTAATGAAAGCCCAAACAGGGCCCTTAAGGGTTGAGTCTAGGCACAATGAGGGGGCCCAGATAAAGCCCCAATGGAAACCCTAATAGGGCTATTATGGGGCAAATGTTAAAGGGCATGAAAGGCCTCCACTAGGGCTCCATCTGGACCCCATGATAGTGCCCACAATTGCCCTTTAAGGACCCCCATTTGAACAACGATGATCCCCCGGAATGGTGGGCCATGTTTTATAGCCCTTTCAGGCCCCTCAATGTACGACACTCTTACTGGGTTTTATCCCAAATTCATCTGACCCCCCCATCTGAGCCAAAGCTCACCTTTCAGGGCACCCTTTTGGGCTAACATTGATTGCTAAATGGGTCCCATGTGTTTAGCCCTTTAGACCCCTCAATGTTCGCCCATCTTACTGGCCCCGCATGGGTTTTATCCTGAATTCATCTTGGCCCCCTATCTGAGCCCAAACTCACCCTTAAGGACCCCTGTTGTTTGGGCCAATTTTCATCCCCCAAATAGAGCCCATGAGTTACAGCTCTTTCAGCTTTCTCAATCTGTGCCCCCTTAATGGTCAGGCCCACTATCTGAGCCCAAGCTCACCCCTAAGGGCACCTGTTTGGGTCAATGTTCGTTCCCCAGATGGGGCCCATAAGTTAAGCCCTATCAGGCCCCTCAATGATCACCCCTCTTACTGGCCCCACATGGGTTTCATCAGAGCCCCTTAATTGAGCCCATGCTAACCCCTAACAGCCGAATGGGGCACATGTGTTTAGCCATGTCAGACATCTCCAAGTTTGCCCCTTTCATACAGTAGTGGATATAGATCAATACAAAAATGTAAAGATCTATCATATAGTACCGGTATTTGATATAGACTAGGTTTAGATTTGTGTGTGTGTGTGAAAGAAAAAAACAAATTTAAATAGACCATCTAGATCTAAATAGACTAATGATTACATTTTAAATAGATCTATTTAGTAATATTTTGATTACGATTTAAATTAAATAAAGTTGAGATTTAAATTGGCCTACTAGCCTATAAGTCTTATCTACATCTATCTGAAACTATTGATTGTTGTGCCAGTAAATGTTGGCGCAAGTCTTCTATACTGTACTCTTGTAAAGAAAAAAATCCAATTTTAATTATAAACATACCAGTACCAGTGTACTATACACACGTTCACGTGCTAATGAAATAATGCATCAGCATATAACAGAAATAAGAAAAACAAAACACAAAGACAGATCCAAAACATTTTATTGACATATTAATTCTTAAGAGTAAAGACAAAAAAAATCATTACAAAAAAAAAGTTAGATCTAGAAATAATCCACATTTGCTCTATAATTTGCACTAGATCTAGTAAATGTATGGGTTGTTTAAATAAAATTGATCTACATTTTCAAACGAACTTTTTTCAGAACTATATTTTATAGTTGGCAACAAAAGAGAACTCATTTTATTTATTTTTTGGTTTGAGTGGTATATCTAATTTATCTGTAACCAACCAAGCCAATCTGGCAACAGTTGTAGTTTGTAAATATTGACGCTCATTGCGGAAATTGCTGTAACTTTTACTTGACTAGATCTAGAATCTAGGCAGGACTAGAGTCAAGTCTCTAGTCTAGATTACTCTATATATAGATCTAGATCTAGTACAAGTACTAGTAGATAGAATCTACTGAGACTACTCTCTGACTCTAACTCTAGTCTAGACTGAGACTCTACCAGACTACTATTCTCTAGTGTCTCGGTCTGTCTAGACAGTCTAGTCGTCTAAATCTAGAGATACTTTCAGATACATACTGATTTGTGATTACTGAATTGTCTGAATACACTTTAGTAGAGTCTAAAGTTTAGTTAGACTTTACAGTGACTTTAGTATTCACTATCTTTACTTCTACTATATTATAGAGTATAATTACTATAATAGAGACTATAGACACTATACTCTATAAATAAAGTTGATTGTCTTTTTTACACAGTCAGAATATTCTACTTAGTATTAGTCTAGTCTACTCTAGACATATAAAGAAATACGTTATGGGTATTATTGGGTTAATCTATAAATAAAAAAAAACAACAAACATTTACATAGTAGTTGTAGATCTACGTTCTAGATAGATTTTGTATGATTACAATGTTATGAATGTTGATCTTCTCATTGGAAATACGCCATTTTCATTTTTTATTTCTTGATGGAATTATTTCCCTTGTTTGACCTTGTTTGCCAACTACACAAATGGGTTAAGACCAGTGAATTGATGAAAGCAAGTATATCTTTCGTTGTTAAAAAGACTAAAACTGGAATACAAACAAATACTGTTGATACTGTAAATGGGTTTCTTCTTGTTTTTCATAATAAATTGCTAGAGGAAATATTCAACAAAATAATCGTTATTAAGACATCATATATACATATATATATATATATAGGGCCAAAATAACCTTTAAAAAACATCTATTTAGTGTAGGCGTAGAGAACATTTGCTAGACACGTAGAACGTAACTATCTTCTTTTTTTGAAGTAACGTCTGTAAAAATTTATTATAAACATATACTTTTTAAAAGTCAAAATCATGACAGATAACTTTATGCCTTTCTATAATCTATATCGATCTTTAGTCCCGATAGGTTTCTTCAAATTCATTGGATGATTCACGTACAACCAACTAGATCTAGCAGTTAGGCTGAAGATGGGACTAGCAGAAGCAAAATGAAAAATAATATAATTATATTTAAGTGTCAAAAACTATTTATTCCTGATCTAAACATAGTAGTTTAGAAAAATACCATTAGCTTAAAAAAGAAGAGTAGACTTCTAAATGGATCTACGAGTTTTTGCAATAAAAAAAAAGTTAAGTAACCTTTTCAGACCTTGAGATCTACACTTTATAGATCACATGATTTGAAGGTCATCTGTTTCTATGGATAATCGTGTGAGTTACATCACATTTAAGTCTTGCTAGAAGTCAACGCTGGACACGGGAAGTCATGTGAAAGGCAATCCGGAAGCTATAGGGTAGCTTGATTAATGTAGCTCACCATGACTTACTCCTCCCCAGGTGTTAGTGATACAAGCAAAGCTCACAACCATATGGGAGATTTAGTGACATATGTTTTTGATCGTTCACCGACAAACGGTTCATTTACAACTGGCTTATCAACACATCGTTGAACGACATTTGATTCCCTGGATAGAATGCTAACCAAATGTAAATGAAAACATTGAAAAGGGTTTTTGATTTTGAGCATTTCGATGATTACATTAAACGCCTGTAATTAGAGTCACTAAAACAAATATGGAAAAGCTCCAGACCAATGTTAACAGATGCCTACGCCGGATATTGGGAGTTAAGTGGACAGAAAAGATAACTACTATCGATCTGTGGGAGACAGCTGGACGGGAGCCCGTGGCCCAGGACATCACAAGACAAGGGTGGAGCTGGATGGGACGCACCCTGCGAAGGCCAGCTGCCAGTGTTGCAGGGCAGGCGCTTGGCTGGGGCCCACGGGGAGGGAGGAAGGTGGGTGGACCCGGGCGGGCCTGGAGGAGGTCGGTCGTCAGTGAAGCTGAGGGTGGTGGAGTGACGTGGGAGCAGATCAGGAAGGCTGCTCAGAACCGAGCTCGGTGGAGAGGTGTGGTTGCGGCCCTATGCTCCCCTGGGAGTGCACAGGACTAAGAAAGTAAGAATTAGATGGCTGCCTGGTCGTGCGGTATGCGCGCTTGACTGTCGTTCGGACTTCTCGATGGTCCTTGGTTCATACCCAGTCAGCTACCATCCCAAGTCATGCGGGAGGTTTGGACTAGGAAGTAAATTATCTTCAACTCTGACGGAACATCCGAAACATGTAAAACATTTTACAAACAAACAATTGGCAGCATCACACAAACTCGCGCTCACAGACCTATACATCTATTTACGACCAAAGACAAGGGAGACTAATCTGGCTTATTATTATGTTTACATATATTTCATTTGTTTTATTGTTTATTGTAAATGTAAGCACAGAATCAGCAAACAAGTCAAAGTAATAAGACTACAATCTTGGTCTATCTATCTAGATTAGATGTAGACATTAAGAATCTGGAACAGACACAAAATGGCAATTATATCTACATAAAACACTGAACAATAATTATCATAATAAATAATCCTAGTTACTAGTTAGTAGTATAATAATAGTACTACTACTACTACTACTACTCTACTAGTAAACTAGTACTACTAGTACTGAGTAGTACTAGTAGTAGTTAATTCCCAAATTCGCAAATATAAAAACAAAAAATCTAATTAAAAAAATTAAATTAGTTTAACTTTAATCACTATAAGATAAGCCAGTAAGTGTCCAGCTTAGCATAGTAGCAACCAAATGCCTAGATTAGATTGATTAGTTAGATTCTAGATTTAGAATTTTTATTCTGATACAGTATTACAGGGTACCTTATTTATGCTATTCAAACACCTATTATCATATAGCCCATAGTCACTATATCATCATTGGCCTCCTTCAATCGTAGGACGACTATGGTTTATATCTCAGAGCACACTTCCTCATGTGGCTGTGGAGCCCTATTTTGGAGAGACACTCCCATCCACAGATAGCGCAGGTTAAGGTGGCTTTTGCTTCATCTCTTGGGCTGTTTGAGGTGCTGCTGTTAAGTGCTTGCAGAGTAGATTAGGAGTCTGTAAAGATAACAATATCTGATGGTGGTTGCACTCCTTCATATAATTTGTTTTCCGCTATCTGTAGTGCTATGGTGATTGGCTCAATTTCGGCTTGGAAGTTTGAGCAGTAATCGCCACAGGGTGCGCTTATCTCAAAGTGTTTATTTTTAGGGAAGACCAGGAAGGCACCAAGACCAGCATTGATGGTGGCTTTGAAAGCCGATCCGTCTGTATAAATATGGATAGCTGTTTTTTGATAGCTTTTCAATTGTTTCAAGCATGCCTACTTTGAGCTCCAGTGGATTTGATTCTTTTGTTAAGGTGTTATTTAGTAAATGTGTTTTGATGGTTGGTTGTTTGTGGTTTAGTCTGGGTGTAATGTTTTAAAATCTGGTAATTTTTTCTCTGTTATTGGGTAGGTGGTGTTTTAGGGCTAGTTCGTCAGTAAGTTTGATCAGAGTCTTTTGCTTTTTTGGTTGTTTTTCCTATTTCTCTGTGTTAGTAATTTATTTGGATGATCGTCCTCCAACCTTCTGTATCTCTCAATAGCTTCTAATGCTGCTCTGTTGCGCCTTAACTTAAGAGGTTTAATAGTGGAGTCTATTTCACAGGCTGCTGTGGGGGTAATTCTCATACCTCCACTAATTAGTCGCAAGGCTTGGTTTTGGATTGTATCTAATGATGATTGATAGGTTTTGTTGGCAGCTACTTGTATGGAGAGACAGTTATCCATTACAGATCTGACGTATCCAGTGTATAACTGTCTTAAGGTTTTCTTTTCAGCTCCCCAGGATGTTCCTGCTAGGTGTTTTATTATGTTTAATCTTTGTGATGCTTTTTCTTTTAAATCTGCCATGAAGTGTTTTAGAGACAGTCTTTGGTCTAGTTTTACACCAAGATATGTTGGATTTTCTTCTTTATTTATTGGCTGTGAGTCTATTTGAATTGAACACAGTTATTATCATATATATTATATTATATTATATTATTATATATATATATATATATTAATAGGCCTCTAGAGTATCATGAAAATTCATTATAATATACAACTTTGTAACATTAACTATTAACATGTTTAAAAATAGATTTCATTTAATTTCTGTCTAATTTGGATGTTCATTCTCACCATCATTTCTGTGATGCCTGTGACAATGAACAACAGCCTAGAGGGTAATTGTCTGAGCCATGAGCTGTTTGGTTTATTAGACATGACATTATTTGACATTTTAGAAAGTAATGGATTTCTTTCAAACTTATTGCCTTAAATCTGTTTCCAATGTTAGTGTAACTGGTTTTCTAATCACCTGCCTTAACCAACTGACCAGAGTTGCTTTATTAGAGATGTTTAACACTGCGCTGAGTAGATCACTCTGGATGGGAGATGTAAGTCTGTAATTGTCTTAAATTCATAGATTTAGCAATTCATTAAACTTAAGTTAATCATTTTAGATTAGTTTAAAAGTATTAAAAAGAAAATTAAATATTTTATTTTAGGATTTAAAAAAATAATATTATGTTGCATAGTAGATATCAAGAATTAGCTGCAATTATGCTTGATGGTCTATGTTCCCAGCTGCAATGAATGAAATGAAAGTTTTTTTATTCCTTACAGAATCACAATTCTGTAATAATTAAAGCACAGAAAACAATCCTTAAATTGAAATTACTAAGACTTTAATAAATAAAACCTATTAGAATAATTATATATCACAATATTTAAATCACATGAAATTTTGCGAAGCCAAACTATTATTAGAGACTGAATTGAACAAATCTATCAACCTCTATACTGTACTTGGGTTACTTTTTATACTATTTCATGAGACTTGTGTCTCCTAGATATTTTCAGAATTTGTTTCCTAATTTTATCTCTACTTTTCATTTTTAGAGCATATAAATAAATCACACCATAAACACATTAGAAACAAACACACTAGAATACACTAGTGAATGATGTCATACTAGTCACTTGGGCTTGGCCAACTCCTTCTCTGTCATAATTAATTCTCATGTCAGCTTAGTACTTTAGAAAGCATATATATATATATATTGTATAGTGTATATTGTGTAACCATAACATAAGAATCAACTTGGTTTAAAAGTGTTTATTATGAGTCATTTTTATGATAGACAAAAGAAGGAAAAAAAATTCCTATAGTTCAGCTTATAATTAAATTTTATTTGACAGTACAGAGAGACGTGACACATGCACTGTCACCATACTCTTTTTTGTTATTCCTTTGGGAAGAGGAGGGAGCAGTTAAATCAAAATGCTAAAAATTGTACCATCCTTCTCCTCTTTTTTACATTAAAAAAAAAGGATTCCTTGATTCCTTTGCCCAAAATATACTTTTTTTTTCATCCACTGTTTTTTTACATTGATAAAAAGAAGATGGGGTATTACTTACAATAATAGGCTTAGGGTTGAGCTTTACTGGGGATTCAATATAATTTTAAAAAGGAAATAATAAAACTAATATTCATTTCATAAATTATATTTTTACTAATGAATCTAATCAGGGACGGACTTAGGCCACTTCAACGTAGGCAAATGACAGTGGGTGCCCACACTTTCATTTTCCCCTCACTTATTGTAGGTGTAAATTATTAAATTAAAACATTATAACTTATATATAATAACAGGTTTTGCGCGGCTTCCTAATTATCCTGGGGCTAGTGGAAATCTCTTGTAATTGCAAAAATTTACCAAAAAGTTCTGGAAATCTCCTGAAATAAAAAATCTCCTGAAAACTCATACAAATCTCCTGAAAAATAGACAAAATTGTCATTTTGGGGTGCCAATCCTACGTGTGATAAAAAAACCCGGCATTGTCCTCTTTCATTTAATAAAAATTTATTGTAAAGATGAATGTATTTTTTAATACAAAATCTTAATGTTGACATTATGCTTATCCCTACCCAGACTGGACCCCACGCAATCTGTTTTGTATAGGGCCCTGCAATTCTAGGATTGGCCCTGAATCAAATAAACAAATTTTCACCTCAAAAGATTCCTTTAGTATCTACTTTTTAATCCCAGCTTTAAAAAAATGATTATATTGTGACATGACTTCAATTAGACATCCCCTACAATTTTAAAACCAATTTTTTTCTTTCATTTACCCTTTCAGTTAAATGATGATATTGATGAGCAGTGTATAATAAATGCCTTTGCCCAAGTGGGTGAGGTTGTGGTCAATGTGAAAATGATGAACAATGCTAAAGATGCTAACTCGTAAGTAATTTATGAAACAAATCAAGCAATTTAAATTGATTTGAACATTGATTAATCTTATGATCACACTACTTATGCTTATACAAAATGAGATTACTTTTTAAATGTAAATTAATGAAATGTTTACAAAATAATTCTATGCATATTAAATTTAAATATGTTTTCTATTGAGACTACAGATGTATAGGGCAGTCTTAGTAGTCTTCCCCTGCCTGTTCTATGGATAAAAGTCTATTCTTGTAGGGTGCTATTTAGCCAACATAATAACAAGGTGGCCATTGCCATTTTTTATGCAAATATGCTGAGTGTCCAAAGCTTAGTAGTTGATAAACATGCAGACAATTGAAGAGTGCTATGTGCCCAATATTTAACAAGAGTATTATGCTGCTGTCATAAGGACTAGATGTATTAGCTTCACTAACTCATTTTAGCTGGTCTCTTAAGTCCTAGTAAAAAAAAAATGTCTCCTGAGATTTCAGTTGGATTTGCTCTTGGCAGTCAGTTTTTATAGTTTTTAACCAATTGTTTTCATTGAAATAATTTTTTGTCTTACTGTTTTTTTTTTCTTTCAGCCAGAAACCAGGAAACTATTGTTTCATTGAGTTTCCAGATGTAGAATGTGCACAGAGAGTTCTACACAGACTCAATGGAAAATGCATGCCTGGAAAGTCTGGGGTAACTATGTTCAGTTAATAAAACAGTTGGTCTAAAAAGGTATCGACTACTGAATGATGGAAAGAATTTAGTATTAACTTTATGTTGTGTTTCTATAATTAAACTATATATGGGCATGAATCCCAGATTAAAAAAAAAGCTGGGTTATTGAAGGAAAACAATTGTATATAAGAGATACTAAAGCTTGGCCTGCATTCTAGGCATTTGACTTGTAAGATTTCCCCAATGTTCCTTTAGAAGTGAAGAATATTACATCCAAGCCTGAACCCTATGTATGACTTAAGAGAAGGTGCGCAGTGTTTAAAACTCAGGCATATTGTAATGAAAGTCCAGAGCGTATACCATATGACCATAATGTATTGTATTTGTTTAACTTTTGGTTTCATTTTTATTTTACAAAAGTACTAATATCCATAGATAGATATTTCATATTACCCTTTCATCTAGTCTTTTGTGAGATGTTAAAAATGGTTTGTTTTTTAATTAAAAAGTCTTTTTAAGATAATAAATATTATGTTAAATTTTTTAGATTTTCTATTCTACAGAAAAGATTTAAACTGAATCCAGCTAGCTTTGGAAGAGAACATGAACTTTTGTAAGTTTTAAATTATTCATTTGACAATATTAGTTTCAGAGCATTGTAATCTTTTGATTTAAAGTACACATTTTTTGTTTAATATAAATAATATTTTTTTTCTAACAATTTTATGTTTTTTTCAGACCAGAGTTCTCTTTATATGTCGGTGACTTATCATGGAACATTGATGACTATGACCTCTTCTCTTTTTTCCAGAAAAGATACAAATCAGTCAGAGGGGCTAAAGGTATCTACAATATGTTATTATATATATCCATAGTCAAACCTCATTATGTAGGTTACATTTCTTAAATTTCCTCTTTCATATGTTAGTGGCATTTTTTACTTTTTAAAATATATTTCTCCTTCCTTTTTTTTTTTTTGGAAAACATTTTAAATATTTTTAAAGCATGTTTAGCTCCATTTCTTAAAAAAAATCTATATTTCTAGTTAATACATTTCATATAACTAAAGTATATGTTAAATATCTTTACTCAGACAATGTGCATTATAGTGTATTTATCATGTTATCTATTTTTTTTTTTTTTTGTTTCTTTCAGTTGTTTTAGATCAAAATGGGAAAAGCAAAGGATTTGGGTTCATTAGATTTTCAGAAGAAAGTGATCAACAAAGAGCTCTGATAGAAATGCAGCATATGACTGGATTAGGGAGAAGACCTATTAAAGTCAGTTTGGCCTCTATCAAAAAGTAATAAAGAGTATCAAGTTGTGTTTTTAATTTTTGAAGGACTGTGTGTAAATTATAAGAAGAGCAATACTTTGAGTAAATCATACACTTTAAAAACACACCAGTTAAAAGCAAAATAGTGTACACAATATTAAACCTAACAAAATAAACAGTTCTCATATGCCATTTTTTAAATTAAGCATAACTAATCAAGTAAATCTTGTCACATAAATGACTAAAGGCCATAATAAATATCTATATTTTGACCATTATTTTAAAATCCTAACTTAATGGATCTCTCCTAAGTTTCTATCACCTTCAACTTTCAAATCAATTTATGTGTTAAAATGAAGTGTACAATCTATTGTTCAACAACATATAATCTATTTATAGCTTCTGAAGCCTTAAAAATATAGTAATATGCAAATCCATTTCTTACAAAAAAATGTCTAAAAACAAATCACATCATAATGTATGTGTAATGATACTATGTAAAATAACATTGTGCATGTTTCAGTTCATTTAGAAAAAGATTTGACTTAATTTAAAATACACAATTTTTTTTCCTTTTTCTGCTTTTTTAGACCAACCGAAACCTCAGGCATTCCACCATCTTTCTCCAGCAATCATGGAGCTTATTATGCTGGGCACTACTCTTGGGGAGGCTACAGTTATCACTATAACCAGCCTTATAGCCAGCCCTCAGATTATGTGGTAAGAATTTGTTTTTCTTATGTAAAGTTTACAAAACAGCACACTTTTTTTTCCTTGGCACAGTCTGCAAAAGAGCTCACAGCTCAGCAGCAATAAAGCTGGCTAGAAGAAGAAGAAGAATGTAAAGTTTACTATGAATATAACTAACTTTTAGTTAGACATCAAATTATCAAAAAAAGATTTTGATTTTCTTTTGTAAAGTTAACTTTGAATATACGGTAAGCAAATTACAGTTAGAAATCAGATTAAAAGTACCCCTTTCAGACATTGTGATCTTTAGAGCATAGGATGTAAATGTCATCTGTTTCTATGGTTGACGGTTAACAAAATATTGTCATGTGACCTGCATAACAGTCAATCTTCTTTACTTTCAACAACTAAAGTCAGGTACCCATTAGTGTTGGATGGACTCAAGGGCATCCTGAAAATCCCAGAATTAAAAATCACTGTCTACACCGAGATTTAAACTGGTGACCTCTTGGTCAGAAGCCAAGTGTTTTATCACTCAGATGCAGATTATTTGATAAGAATTTGTTTTTCTTGTTTAAAGTTAACTATGAATACAATTTGTTTTTCTTTTGTAAACTATGAATATAACCAATATTCAGTTAGACATCAGATAATTTGATAATAAGGTTTTTCTTTTGTTTAGTTAGATATCACTTTAACCTCTGTGCATGTTGTGATTGCACCTGTTTATGACCCTTTGACCAATGGGAATCACTTTACCCATAGGCCAGAAAGGGGAAATGGCTCTCCTCTGACCCTAGATGATCATTTAATCACATCTATTGCTGTAAGACACAGTTCCTTGAGCCGTTTCCCCCATCCCACCGAGGCTAAAGACAAGCCCAAAAGTTGTTCCTATTTTTAATATGTACCGCCACTAAACCTGAAAGAGCAGTCAAAGCAAGCATAGTCCCCATTGAGGCATGGCAGGTGGAATGGTTAAGCTTATACTTTCTTTCATCCTCCCCATCTGCAATTCTTGTTTTCTAGAATGTCCCTTGGGAGCTCACTGGAGGAAATGTGTCCACCCCATTTAGTCTATCTGTCTCCCCTAACAATTATTTCCTTGAGGGCACCAAAATTAGGCCTGGAGTGTACCATCGATCACTATAACCAGAAAGACTTGCAGTTTATATGGTTAAAAATGTATCTGTATTATTACAGAATTCACTAAAGACATTTTGAAGAAACACTTTCCATTCAACCTATTTCACAGTTTGTAATATTAGTAATACTGGTCCTTGGCTATAATACAAATAATGTGGGGTGCTGGAACATTTATTGATATTCATTCTTATAACAAATTTGTGCAGTCTGGCTCAGTATATTCAGATCAGAATAACTCATCCACATCTCCCATTGAAGATGATTCAGAAGTCTTAGAAGGTAATACTATCCTTTTTCAAAATTAGAAATGGTTGAAATTACTACTACACTATTTTTTTAAATGAAATTTTCTTGTTGAAAATACTACACATTTTCTATTTTAATTTCTAGAATGTAAAACTACACATATTGCAGCAGCTGTTAGGAAAGCCACAATTGTTTTTGATTTATTATGTTTAGACCTAAAAAAATTTAAATGTTATTGAAAATTCAATTTTACCAACTCCTTCTTCATGCTTGATAAATTTGCAGTGGTTAATATACTTAAGAAAGCTAGTCCTTTTGTTTTTAAATGAAGTATGCATACTGTACGTGTAGACATATAAACCATTTTCAAAAGGAGGAAAATTATTTCATGTACCGTTTTTTTTTCCTAACAACTGCCTCCCTCATGAAGAATTCGATGTCACTTTTTAAAACTATGTATGTAAATACATGTTATTCAATGAATTATGAGATTTAAATTATCTACAACTGTTAATGCAATTAAAGTGAGCTTGTGTATAGGGTAATGTGTGAATACAACTGACCTTCAGGGCTTTGAGTTTATTCATTTTCTTGTTCAACTCAAAATGTATTGAAGTTAATACTATATCTCTAAATTCTTAAGTTCTGGAAAACAATACTTCTTGATTCTTAAAGAAAAAAAAGTTCAGTGTTATTGTTAACAATGATTAAGATAATTTTGTACATATTCTACTTCCATAGATCCAGGGCTAGAAATCAATGTTGGGAAGGAGAACAGAGAGTTTATTGAATCAAGTGAGGTGAGCTTCTTTCTTTATTTTTTAAAATAATTTTATTCAAGGTGAAGTAGAGTTCCCCTGGTTCTGTGATCAATTGTTAACAATTGTACATCTTTCCATTCTGATCTTACTTATGTGACAAATGGCAAGAAAGAATACAAGATATTGAAGTCCTTCAAAGAGCGGGTCTGCAAAACATCCACACAATCCTGATGCAATCCCAGCTGCGATGGGCAGGACACGTCTGCAGAATGGAAGACCGCCCCATCCCTAAATGACTCCTGTATGGTTAATTAAGGGAAGGAAAGCGCTCGCAAGGTGGTCAAAGAAAACGCTTCAGGGACACCCTCAAAGTTTGTGAAGGTGTTCATCATAGACCCAGCCAACTGGGAGATAGAGGCACATGACAGAGCATCATGGCGTTGTGCTGTGAAAACTGGTGCACAGGTTTCTGAGGAAAATAGAACAACGCTGGCAGAAGAAAAACGCCAGAGAAGAAAAGCAGGGCCAATGACACTAGCTCCAGCTGGAATAACCTGCCCAGTGTGCAGCCGAACATTCCAGGCTCAGGTCTCACCAGCCACATGAGGAGGCACAAAACCCCAGTGCAAAGCCCTCAGCCCCCTGTATGACAAAAGTGGTCATCATCGAACCACGATAGATGAACCAAAATAAAACTTACTTACTTAGGTCCTCACACGCTGTTCTGCGCATTGGACGGGCAAGCTGTCTCCACAAAGATCTGTCACTGGCAATGTCTGATCCTCCTCCCACCTAGTGTCCACTCTTCTGAGGTCCTCCATGAAAGTGTTCGACTCCCAGCCATTTTTGTTGAGCCACATTTAGTCTTTCTCAATTTTGGCAGATGACTTCCATGTCTCAGATGCATATGACGATTGTGTTAAGAAGGTGTATTTTTGTCTAAAGTCCAATTGCTTGGCTTGTCCAAATAGTCTGCAGCCTTTGGAAAATGCTTTCGGCCTTTCCTATTCGGTAGACTACATCATGGTTGGCATCACCATCATTTGTTATAATGCTGCCAAGTCATGTTAACTTGTCCAACTCTTCAAGCTTTGACTCGCCAAGTCTGACGGGGGCACCCTTTGCCTTATATCCCACTCGCAAAATTTTAGTTTTATCTAAGTTTATGTGGTGGCTAATTTTGGGTGCCTCTCTATCTGGGCTCTCCGTCATTTCTTGTATTCATTGATTTGTAGCCCCAAGTAGTGCAACGTCATTGGCAAAGTCCAAGTCTTGTGATTGTTTTGTAGATAGTCTTTTTGTTTTCTTATATATAAATTTGCTTTTCAGTAGGTGTTGTCTGTTGTAGAAAGCTCTGTTGCCTGCTGCTAGTTGTTCCTTTACTTCTGTCATTAGGTCATTTTTTGAATGTATCATGCTTCCTAAATATTTAAACATTTCTACATTTTCAAACTTGTGGTTAGTTATTTTAATATACACCCACTAGTTAAAGAGGTTGGCAGTATATTGTTCCTGTTGGTTGGGGACATATGTTTAGTAATTGTTCCCCTTGTGTTTATTTGTATATTTCTTATTACTCTTTTAGAGGCAGATTGAAAAGCATGAAAGTAAGTCTCCTTGTCTTAGTCCTCGTTTAATCCTAAATTCTTGTGAATATTCTCCCTGTATTATGACTTTACTTTTTGAGTTGTTTAATGTCATGTGTATAAGTCTTGGCAGTTTGTCAGGTATTCCAAAATCCTGTAGTGTTTGATATAGATATTTCCTTTTGATGCTATCATAAGCCATTTTATAGTCCCATTCTGTTGGAATTTCTTCTTCTTTCCAAACTCTTAGTATCCAACCGTATATTTGGGAATGCAGGTATTTTCCTCCATATTAAATTATTTTTTCTGTAATTGGGTCCTTTCCAGATGCTTTGTGGTTCTTGATGGTTCTAATTATTTCTGATGTTTCGCTCAGTGTTGGAGGGTTTACTAAGGGATCTGGTCCTCCCTGAGGCAGTTCAAAATCTCCATTTTCAGTTGAATTTAGGAACTCCTCAAAGTATTCAGCCCATTTCTCAATTACCTGCTGCTTTCTGTGATGAGCTCACCATCTCTATTCTCACACATGTGTGATCTAGCTTGAAATCCATTCTTTTGATCTTTAATTTTCGTGTAAATTCCTCACACATTCCTTGCTTAGTCCTCGATGTAAGTGATGAAATGTTGTTAGTTGTGTTTGGAGTGTGATTCTACAAGTTTCTGCCATAAGTGGGTCTTTTGTAAGTTTTTCTTTTGTGATCATATTGAGTACTTATTCTTTGTCTAAATTTGTCATCTGCTCTTACATCTAGTATATCAGATCCATGTCTCTTATCTATGAGTATATGATTTATTCGATTTCGGATGTTTCCATCAGGTGAGATCCAGGTTGTTTTGTGAATATTCTTATGTTGGAATTTAGTTCTGCAGATAGACATTCCTTTTCCTGAGGCAAAATCCACTAATCTAAGTCCATTGTGATATGTCCAGTTTTTCATATGTGTTTTAGCTTTCATAACAATATTTTTTATATGACTAGGTTGTTAGCCCTGTCCATAACCATCTGGATAGCTGCCATTATTTTTGAAAAAGGTTTCCTAACCCTTGTGGATCCCTCCATTTCCTACAAGGCAGCAGATTTGATTTCGGTCCACCCCGGGTATTTTATTTCCCAGTACCCACCATACCTGGAGGGCAATTCCCGATCCACCACGTGTTGGGAGATAAAAAAAAACTCCACATGAGGCAGGGATCTTCCTTTGCTCTAATACTGATGGCACATCCATCTATTTGAACATGTAAAACAAATTATGGATACATTACTATTGCTTTGATAATCATAAACATTTCTTTTTTGTTTCAGTCCTTTTTTTTGTCATTGGAGAAGTCAAGATGGCAGCCTTTAGATAATATTATGTCAGAGATTCCTAGCTAAAACATTTGTTTATTTTATCAGTTGAATTAAAGTTTTTATTACTGTTTGTGAAATAAATGAATGATTAATATTTGCTTAGCGTATAAAGCTGTTATGTGCCCTGTAGTTAAGGGAAACAACTAAGTTATGTCAAGTTCTTTAAATTATTGGCTGCAATAAATTGTGATCTTAAGATTGTAGAAGTGTTTTTTGTTTTTAATGTTTATCTCAATCAAAAATATTAAAAACTTTACATTTCTGCACAATGGGAGTGATGGTAGGTGTCGCGGATGAATGTGCGTATGTATGTATAATCTATTTTTACACTCTGCGCGAATGACCGGAAGTGTGTTTTGTTGTCAGAGGTTGATCAGAGAGAGACCAGCGTGTGTGATATGCAGTAAAGCTGATTAAAGTTTATGTGTTTGATCTAGTAGTTTCATTGTTTTATTTTTTTAACTAGAACTGAACCAGGGACACCTAGATGTATCGAGACCTAAGGTAGATTCTATCGAATTATAAGTAGATAGAGTTATATAATAGGAAAACTGTGACATATTTGGGGGCTCGTCCGGGAACTGGTCTCTCTCTGATCAACCTCTGACAACAAAACACACTTACGGTCATTCATGCAGAGTGTAAAAATAGATTATACATACATACACACATTCATCCGTGACATCTCGCCCCTCCTAACATTATAATCAATTTTTACAAAGATACATAAAACACTATTATAAAGCAAGCATAAAACATTTCACATCAACATGTTAAGAGAGTTTGGTAATGCTGACCCTGACGGGGTAGTACGTTCCAGCTGTGCGATATAGTTAATGAACCAGAGAAATACAAAAATGAATTGACTGGTTCATTACTATCTGTATTGGCTTTAAAGCAATCTGAGACTTGGACAGATTGCAAAATTGAAGAGTCACTATCAGCAGAACAAACGAAGCAAGTGAAAGAAGTACTGGCTAGATATGATGATATCTTGACGGATGTACCAGGGAGAACTGCAGCAATTAAACACGACATCATTCTCAAAGACTCTGAACCAGTGAAACAGAAACCGTATCCAGTACCTTTAGGGTATATGAAAGAAGTGGAAGAAGAGATTCAATTGATGCTGAAGTTAGATATTATATCACCAACAGAGTCACCATACACGGCACCTATGGTGGTGGTTAGAAAAAAATCAGGCGCAGTAAGAATATGTGTTGACTATAGACTGTGTGCCTATTGCATTTAAGTCTGTGTGACTACATTAAAGTCTGTGTGACTATGTTCAAGCTATACGGATACATAAACGCCTTTGTGGCCTATCGAATTAACATTTTTGTTGTATTGTGTTTTATGCTTGTTTTATAATAGTGTTTTAAGTATATTTGTAAAAATTGATTATAATTTTAGGAGGGGCAAGATGTCACGGATGAATGTGTGTATAATCTATTTTTACACTCTGCATGAATGACCGGAAGTGTGTTTTGTTGTAGAGGTTGATCAGAGAGAGACCAGCGTGTGTGATATGCAGTAAAGCTGATTAAAGTTTATGTGTTTGATCTAGTGGTTTCATTGTTTTATTTCGTTAACTAGAACTGAACCAGGGACACCTAGACGTATCGAGACCTAAGGTAAATTCTATCGAATTATAAGTAGATAGAGTTATATAATAGGAACGCTGTGACAGTAGGTAATAGTCAAACTGAAAAAATTGAACTTAGCAAGAAAGGCTACTGTAGGTTTTTATTCAGGAATTGTGCATCTTTGTACATCATGTTTACAAGTTAATAACAAAATTTAAAAAAAATATTTATGAACAGACACTAGTAAGTGTAAAAGATCAACCTATTTAAAAGTGGCAAATAGAAATCAAACTTAAGTTCATGTCAGGCACCATCCATCAAACATGGGATTATTTAACCAACACAAATGACATGTAAAAACCTTTCTTTTCCCCACCCACCCCTTATGTAGTTATTTCTTTTCTGACAATATTAGATACTTTTAAACTATGAGCCTATTTATTCGTCTATGTTGCTGACTTTGTACTTTGGTTGTTATTATAACCATTAAAAAACCCCACAACTTTTGTTAAACTATCAGTTATTGCACACTTTGTATTTTTTTAATATTAGATTTTATGCATGTTCTTGAAATAAGTTTTCAAATGGATTCAAAAACATCTCCACTTAATATCATTTGGTACCTATGTGAAATTGTTATAACAATGTGCTCTTCCTTGAAGACATTCTCTTGTGCTCTGTTTCTAAATAAAAAAAAGTCCCAAATAATACTAACATTTTGTCAGAGACATTTAACTATTTAGGTCTATGTTGTTGGATGAGGTTGTATCACATGTAGTACATATTATCTTTCACAACTGAAACGGCTTGAACGGTATGAAAATTATAGTGTGAGGCTTTTAAAAGATTACCAAAAAAATAACAGATTCATTAATTCTCTACCCATTGACTTCTCTTAACAAGCTACTGCAAGTAGGCTCCTGATTGGGAGTTGTAAAAACCCTTGATTGTGCATCTTTGCATGATTAATAGATTTATTGAGCATCTCACACAGCATTGTTCACATAGATACAAAGTTTAACTGTTTTTAAGTTCAGATATAAAATAAGTTTATTGAAGTGATAATAATAAAACTATCAATAAATAAATGAAATGATTTGTACAATGATCAGACATCTAAAATTTACTTTTCAAAATTGTAGAACATTAGCTATAATGCATTTTAAGTGTAAAAAAAAATAAAATGTATGTAGCGATACTACTAATGAAAGATTATGAATGCTTAATTAAAAAAACAAAAACAATTCAGATTAAAAATACATTACATATATGATTTTATATGGTTTGAGCAAGTGTCAAGTTCTAATGACTTTGAAAAAAAAAAATCAGATTTCGAATATGCTGTTGAAGCAAAAGAATACTGGTAAATTAAAATATTTTCTATATAAAAAAAATAATTAATGCTTCTTAAAAAAAAAAACAATTTTTAAATAATCTTTAAAATGGAATAAAAAGGGAAAAAAAATTTTTTTTTTGGCCTTAAAACATTATGCTACATTAAAAAGAAAATGTAGTTATGCCCATTTATTCCTTTTTCTTTTCATTTGGAAATTAAAATTGCTAAAGGAACTGACATTGTAACATTCTTGTAAAACTAGAAATGTGATAGATACTTAGGCATAGTTACAAACATTCATGTGAGGACTTTGAATTATTTGTCTCTGTAGATGCCTAATATTCAATTTGTTCATATACATAAGAAAGAGTAAAAGCAAAAATCAGTTATTGTTTTTAAAAAACTAAGTTCATTATGATATTTTAACTAAGAACATTTGCAACATATAAATGTAAAAACATTTTTTCATGTAATATCATTAACCAAATTTAAAACCATTATAAATAAATATAGTTAAATAAAATGGCACAACATAACTGTAACAGTATACTATCTTGAAACATAACAGAACATGACAGATGTAGAAATATTATTATTACTTAATTAACAATAAATATTGATATATACATGTCACAAGTATAAAATATAGCTCAACTTTAGAACAAAATATTCAATGCTTACATTACATTTCAAGAAAATGAGCTTCAAGAATGTTTCCTGGCAAACTTTCATTGATCTATATAAGTGAGTAATTTATACATTGTATACAATCTTTTGGAATACATCAATTAACAATCAAACAAAAGAACAAATATTATTTGTACATATACTAGTCACAGTACTGGTAACTTATTACCACAGTGGCAAATGTGTTGCAGATGCATTGTTCTATATAAAATGGATATATTTTATGCAAATAAAGAAGAACCAAAGTATTAAGTCTTTGTTCACACATATTGTCACAGAAAAGGTGTAATTTAATAATTTAAACTAGTAAAAACTGATGCCAAAAAATAGATTTTTCGATCACCTCACTGTTTTAATATATCACATCATCAGGAATGTTAGGGACAAAATTCATGTAGTTTGTAATTTAAAAAGTGAATTAGCTTGCTAGACTATAAAATATGAATTACTCAAGGAAAAAAAGTGCGACACTATTTTTGTTAGGGATAGAAATAAATAACAAACAAGCTTAAGGAGGATCATGTAGTGATGCACAGATCCTCAGAGTAATGAAACCAATTATTCTTGTCTTAGTAATACTGAATGAAAAGGTTTGTTTTAATCTTCTTCCTATTAGAAACAAAAGTTTTAATTACAAAGCTTAAATCAACTCACTCTGTCTGTCTGGTACAATCTCAGATTAAATTGAAAACAAGAATCAACAAAAAAAAAAAAATTAACTATTGATAATTAATTTTTGTTTGGTATCAAACAAGGGAATGAAATTGGAAAATGTACTTGACATGTGGTTGTATAAGTTGAATTACTCCCCTTTATACTTTGTGTATAGAGGCGTTTCTTAAAAGTTCTAAACTAACCTTATATTTTCATAAGTTCTACGCTGGCACAGTGGTTATTGTATTGACTTGAGGAGGCTTAGCAAGTGAGTTCGAATTCAAGTCATATTTAAAAAAAATAAAAATGCATTTAAAAAGCAATCATATTAACTTTACCCAGACACCCCCTTCTTTTTCTTTCTTTACCTTTCCAGAATGATCCAGACAAATGATGAAAAGTGTTTTTTTTTTAAAATTAATTAATTCCTGGGTCTGATGTGTGTATGCTCTTATTTTTTCTATCAACATAAATTGCAAGTTTCATAAAATTTTATTATGTATAAGATGGACAGTTTCTATTATTTGTTTCACATCATTTTTAGCAGGTCCTTCTGTATGCTTCAACTCATCTAGAGTACTTGGTGGATTGTCTGACCATATCATTCTTACTGTGTATGCTGGAAAAGTATGGCCCCCAGATACCTGGCAAGTTTGTGTACATTGTAAATGGGATATAAGCTTTGCCTCCAAGAGTACAGAGTCTGGGTATAGTTCACCCACATGGGTGGCAACATCATCTGCCCTGGCTTCAGGCCAAGAAATCTCAGATTGAGATAAAGTAACAAGAATGGATTCAATAAATTTAGAGCCTTTAGTAGAAGCTAAGAATGCTGTGTTAGTTGAGCGATGTCGCAACCTATACTGACTGTAATGAAGTGTAGCTATTGCTGGGGAGTGCATAATGTCCTCTGGTATTGGTGACATGAAGATAACATCACCAAAATGCATCATACCTCCATATTGCAGAAGGATAAATAGACCATAATTCATTGCAGAATTTTTAAACATGAGTTTTTCAGCTGCTATAGGAATGTAATGAACTTTGAGTTCATCTTGAGTATGGAGCATATCCCATAATTTTCCTTTTGGTGGCTTTGGTCCATGCACATACACATAATCTACTTGCCCTTTGATGTATGCACTTTTGATGCTTGCATAAAGTAATGGCGTTATTTCCCCAATCCCATCAACTAAGATAATATGAACAATGTTTGGAATTTGAATGTGAGAACTCATCCTAATCTGAACTAGGTTGGGTGAGCCATATATCATACTTCTAGCAAATCGATAAAAAGTTGAGTTAGCCCTGAGAAGAAAATCAAAATTAATGTTTGTGTCCATGGTTACACAAGTGACATTTGAAACTGTCTTCATTTTGTCCACTATGGCAGAAGTTGGACATGATAATACCACTCTGCCAGGGCTTTGGCTAATATGAAATGGCTCATTTGCGGGAACAAGAAACAACTGACTTTTTAATAGCTCCTCCTCTTCTGAGACTATGTGTAAACTGGAAAAATCTTTACTAGAAAAAGACAACAACATTGAAGCAACCACATCTAGCCGGCTCAGATTTGTAACTGCAATATCTCCTAAAATAAATACACCAAATGGATCTGTAAAGTCATAGTCATCTTGAGACACACCTGCAGATAGATCATGACTACAATATTTGGCATTTTTCAGTGGGCGCAGGCTTAGCATTATCACATTTCTTTGAAGATCCTCTAACCAATGCCAGTACCCCTGTGGATCAGGTCGTGGCCTTGTTCGATAATGGATGATTATTTTATCTGGTCTCAGCTGATGAATGACACTAAGAATAAGAATATAGTGACTCATCTCAAAATGTGCATCAATGCACCAAAGATAATGAACTGTCAGTGAAGGCACGTTGGGTAACAAAGTGCTGTGGCGATGATCAGACTGTGATACAGCATTTTCAACCACAGCATCTGCTTGTTTCTCTTCTAGTCTTTGATCACCAAAGATGTATTCATTATGCAAACCACTTAAAGCATCCCATATCCATTCAACAGGACTAGGCAAAGTTTCTAACAAATATGAGTTTCTCAGGGCTAATATGCTTCTACATCTGTGCAACTGAAACACCAGAAGTGAAAACAGAAGAGCAGGTACAATAATGGTGCCTAAATTCTTGATGAGATAGCTAGCTTTTGACATTCTCATATTGATTTAGGACTGCTGGTAAAGTCAAAGTTAAAATTTGATGTGTTGCTGCTCTTCATTACCTGTTACAATAAAACAAAATAGTTTTTTATAAATGTATCAAACACACACATGATATCTAATAGATTATTTAAATTCTGAATATTCTAAGATTATTATTATAAAATTGTTATTGAAATTAAACTAAGTATAAAATTCATCTTACAAAAAAAGGTTTAAAAAATCTGTACTCATAAAAAATAACATTGCAGCTTTGAATTAACGATATGTATCTTTTATTAGATTTAGTACATTTAGAGCTAAACAGGTTAGTTTCAAATTTACAATTTAGATTAGCATAAAGTTGGTCTGTATTTTTTATAATGTCTATAAAGCAGATGTTCTAACCACACTTTTGTATGGCTAGGTGCTCTAGAAAAAGGAATCTCAGAAGGCTCCTTGAATGCTTTCTTCAAAGGTGCCTTCAATCCATAATAGGCATAATGGCAAGACAACCTTACAAATACCCATATTCTGCTGGAGGCTGGTGGGGACAACATTGAAACACTACTTACCAATCAACAGCTGCGCTGGATCTGACACCCACTAGAATGGTGGATGATCACAAAGACAAGCTTACAAAAGGATGGTGTAACAAAGGTGACTTCTAAAAGTCCTCTATAAAGATCAAATAAGGTGCCATTTTGGGATAAAGGAAAGTAACTGGCAGCTGATGGTCTCTGAAAGAGACTGTTGGAGATTGTAACATATTGGTATTTATGTACATTTGCACAGTAGCACGTCAGTGCAACACTGCTTGTGTTTAGGTAATAAATGGAGTTCCTAATATGTCTTCCCTCATTAACACTTGTTTTGTTAATTTTATTACACAAGTATTATTCAAGAGGCAGTCAGATAAATTATGTAGTAAATGTGGTAAGAACCATGAAAAATTGAAAGTCTCAATAGGAACCACATGCAAAAAGAGGAACCAATGGTTTCAAATGGGCGGAAAAAGACTCAACATTAATTTGGTAGAAGGAGACAGCCACAGAGATGAAAATATTGTACCTATTAGCACTGCAGTTATCCAGCAGAAAAGGGGTAAAATTGAGAACATCAATGTTGTTGAAGACAAATGAGCTACAAAACAAGTGGTGCAAGGCAAAAATTAACTTTCCGTATTGACACTGGTGCAAGGTGTAACATTCTTGTCAACATTCTTTGAAAAACTCAAAGACAAAGTAAAACTTGCTTATTTAGCAAAGTCACTCAAGTCTTAAACAAATCACCTGATATAGACTTAAGGAGCAGTTCCGATATTTTGAAAAGTAATATCCAAGAGGTGATAGCAAGATTTGAGGTTGTAGGCCTTAGTCTAGAAAACATTTTGAGTGATGACACAGCACAATGCTTAGGACTAGTACAATGATAAACAGCATAGAATCCAAGGCAAAAGACGAGTTAGAAAAGAATTTCCTGAAATACTGAAAACAACTGGAACACTGCCAGGAGAATACAAGATACAGTTAGAGGAAAATGTTAAAGGAGTTATCCATCCACTCATAAATTTTAGAAAAAAACTTAAAGAAATGCAAGCTGATGGATTTATTACTCCAGTACATAAGCCTACTGAAAGGGTTAGCTCCATGGTTTTATCTTTCAAAATGACAAAGAATATGTATTGATTTAAAAGATCTCAATAAAGCAATCAGATGGAAAAATCACAAGATGAAAACTATTGAAGATGTTATCACTAGCAATCTAGGTTTGAAGATATTCTTAGTACTGAATGACAATGTCAGGGTTTATGCAAATAAAGCTTGACAATCATCTTTTCTCACAACATTTAACACACCTCTAGGATGATATAGGAGGTGGTTACAGTTACCTTTCGAAATAAAATCAATGACAGAGATTTATCAGAGAATAATGGATGATCTCATTTTGAAATAAGTCATGCAAAGAGTAACAGAGTACAATCTAAAGCTGAACTATGACAAGTGCAAGATAAGGCAAAACAGAGTACCTTGTATGAGTCACATTCACATCTTGTGACAATCTTGACAAAGAAAGGTTTAGAACCAGATCCAGCAATAACAATTATTGACATGCCAGCTCCTCAACACAAAGATAGAATCAGAAGATTTCTAGGTTTAACACATTATATTTTATAATATCTAGCAAAATTTATTCCTAATCTAAGTCAAGAAGATGCTAAATCCAAAAGCCGAAAAGCATTTAAAAGGTGATATAGAAATTCAATGACACCATTCATGAGCAAATTAAGAGTTTCAAAGAATTGAAACAACTTTGTATGAACTTAATGAACCCCACAGTTTTGGCATATAATATTGACAATAATATGTCAACAAGAATGTAGACATTGACATTGTTGTGATTGTATGTAGAATGTAGTAGAGATTGAATGGGATGCAACTCAATGCAAGTACAGATAGATCACTACATGGCCTGAGTCTGCTGAGATAGACTTGTATAGAATAGTTATAGTATAGAGTAAAGTGTGAAGTTCGAAATTATTAAGCCCGCAAGCAGCAATTTTCATGTTAGGATTTTTATAGCACCGTAACGGTCTGACCTATGAAAAAACTGATGGTATCTCTGAATTCCTCGTCCTTTTTTCATAAAAATAGATAGAATTTAATGTATCACTAGGCTTGGTTAAAATTAAATATGAGTTCAAAGAGGTGTAGGGTAGGTATCGCCAAGCGTACTTTACCTCGAGCGGATTTTTCCCCAGTTAGTAAGCTCGAATGGGTTGATGGAAGGTTCGAACAGGTCGAAGAAAATATATCTAAAAACATGTTTTAATATTTAATTTTCACTATAAAGTCATTTTCTTTTTACTCCAGTGCCAGAACACCATCCATTGCACCATTTCCCACCCTCCACAACTTCAAATAGTCTCTTTAAGCTGATGTGCAATCAGACTTAAAAATAGCCTTAAGCCCATTACCCATTTCCTTCACTACCGGGTAGTAAAAAAGAATAATTCCACACCTCCTGAGTTTGACCTCACTATGAACTTAGCCTTTAAAAGGAAATAGTATGTGTCGGAAGTAAAGAAAAAAGGTGCATGCGCAGTAGCAATATAGTAGTAATTTGGTAAACATTAAAAAAAAAAAAGTTTTAGCAATAAAAGTGAACTGTTCGAACCTCTTGACAAATCGGGACTGCTCGAACTTCGCACTTAACTCTAGATTTATAATAGATTCTATAGATCTACATACTTACTTTGAACTTTGATTTTTAGAAGACATTCTGATTCAGTTCAGATTCACACTGAATAATTGATTGAATCAGACATGCAATTGTCACATTCCCCCAGCCCAGCGTATTGATTCAATTATAATAAAAGTTATTTAGAGTCTAGTTATTGTTATTATTTTTTTTTTTAGGCAAGCAGCAAGCCAACAGCAAAGCACAGACTGAGACTGTCAGTCACTTACTTCACTTAGACTAGTGTCTTAGATTAGTCAGTTACTGGTTAGTGTCAGACACAATCAGTGAATCACAGAAAAAAACAACAACTAAAAATAAGAAATATTACTATGTAGAAAAATACGATCCAATGTTAGATCCAGATAGTTTTTTTTTTTTAACATTCTACACAAAAAAATTGTGTGTGTGAAAGGAATAAGAAAACATTATCTAACTGGACTCTACATCAAATACCATCTCTCAAAGTGGAAGGCAACCTATCATTTAGTCTGTTGTAATACAATCTATATAGGTCTGTGATCTAACTGTGATATATGGGATTGGATATAAATCTAGAGTTTGTATTGATTGTTTATAAATAGATCTAAATCTAGATCTACTTGTATAATAAAATATTTGAATATAATTATACAATTTTGATTCTTTTTAAAGTTTGTCTAATCTAGATCAATAAAACAAAAAAGCTAAAATCTGGTCTAGATCTAAATAACTTAAAATAGATCTTTTATTTTTCTCCCCCTCTTCACTTCCGTTTTCTGTACAGAGCGCTAACGCTTTAGATTGTATCTTGATTGAGATTATAGATATTTTGGTTCATTAGCACCAGTTGGAGTATATTTAACAGAAGTAATGGGTGCAGAAGATGAAATTCTTAAAATAGGAAAAAAACTTGAAAAGCTGATATCTAGTAATACTGCTGTAAGCTTAAAGTTAAAGATCTCTCTTAACTCTTGACAGTCTGAGTCGTTAGTGACTTAGTCTTTAGTAAAAATTATAAATTAGTATTAACTTTATAATTTATTAAGTATAGATAGAGGTCTAGATTTTATAATTTATTTAGATTTGATTTATTTATTTATAATTTTATTTAATCTATCATTAGGGGTGTAAATGAAAATGTAACTTTATTCTCGAGTTGGTTATCTTAATCATCCACTTAATGCTTTTAAATCTATCTATCCTTCTCTATGACTATATATATATATATATAACTGTTCAACTCTGTTGCATAGCTAGTAATACTAGTATTAGTATGGTCACTATGCCGACTATGGACTAGCCTGTCACTAACTTCACTAAGCCTAACAGCCACTGTAAGAATGAAGTGATAGATTGATTAGATCTAGATAATCTAGATTTGCTTTCAGTCAGTATTGTTGAGAGAAGTGATGTATTGGTATGATTAACATAAAAACAAAATCTCAAAGAACCCTGTTTATTTAGATGTCAAGAATTTACTGTTTAATTTATTAAACATAAATCTTTCTAAACATTTAAATAAAAAAAAAGATAAAATGCTTACTATCACATATTTTTACGCAGAATTTAAATATGTCAGTAACTCAAATTAAAAAAACCATTGTTTCCCAATAATGAATAATAGATCTAGATTCTAGTCATTTTAGTATTTAGATAGATCTACCTAGATTCTAGAGTCTAAATTAATTTTATTCTTATTTTATTCTTTCAAACTTACTAGAATCTATATTGAGTATACTCTGATCTCTATATAGGGCCTACCGTTTTAGTTTACTGTCTCTCTCTCTCTGTGTGTACTCTGTAGTGTAGACAGTGTGAGTGTATTGTAATTGTTACACAGTTAACACAGCGAGAGAGTAACAGAGAGACTCAGAGACTGTTCCTGTAACCTGTACTGTCCAGATATAATAGATATAGACTATTATATTAAACTAGTCGAGCGGCAGCGTAGCATAGAAATATATTTTGCAGGGCTGGTCTTATTCCACTGCAATCTAAGCGACTGAAGGATCCGCACTTTCATGGAACCCGCGCTATTTCAAGTGTATAAATTATTAAATTAAACCATTTTATGACTAAAAACAGATTTATTTTCTAATACAAACTCTTAAATTTGGCTTATTGTCCGCTTCCCTACCCAAACTTGGCCCGCGAAATCCGTTTCGAATAGGGCCCCACAGTGCTTAAGTCCGGCCCTGCTATTTAGTGTTTGTAAAATGTTTGACATGTTTCGGATGTTTCTTCAGAGTTGATGATAGTTTACTTCCTAGTCCAAACCTCCTGCATGGGATGGGAGCGGGCAGGGTTTGACAGTCCAGCGCGCAGCCATCCGTAGCGAGCTGTGAAAACGTTCTCTCTCCCCCCCCCTCTTGTTTTTTTTCCTGGGGTGACTATCCGCAGAAATAAGAGAGTGATCTTCCCATTTACTTCTCATCTGACCTGATAAGGGAAAAAGAGAATTATATATAAAGATTTATTATATTGTTACGAATCTCACTATCCAGGCTCTCTGCAAACTGCACCATACACCACCAACCTAAAGAACTTGACAACTCAGGGCTCCAAAATAACGTAACACTTTAATAGTTGAATAAATCTGAGCCAATAATGTACAATTGGCAACACGTACACTGTACAAATATCTCTCCGATAACACCGTTCCGCCGTATCAACTCTTGCACTGCCTCTACGTCTCGTTCTGGGCTTGCACTGGGTTCAACAGTTCAGGACTGACTTCACACATTGGGCTCGTTGTGTCTGACTCGATCGCAGACCAAGATCAAGACGCTGTTCGTCTCAACTGTACTTGACAGTACTCCGCACTGAACCGTCGTAATGCTTCGTACAGAACCACACCATTGAACTGTGCTGTAGTCGACCGGACTGTAGTGAACCGCTGTATTGAGCCCCTTTTCTCGACCGTCTTGACTGCGATACCTCCGCTCTTATATAGGGTCCCTACTGGCCTTCTCGAACCAGACAGAACGCCACTCGACGTTTCTAGGTGGTCAGATGACTACAACTCTCGTGACGCTCCTAAGCTCTGTTCACGACGGCGATCCTTCCCGAACCGTCCTGTTGACACTCGACTCGGCTGACCGTCGTAACTCGTCACGGTTGACCGCTCGTTTAGCGCTGGCCTGGGCGATTTGCGTCGGCTGACCACACTCACACCACTACCCCTCTCTGTGCCACCACCAGGTTTATAACAATATATATATATATTTGATATGTTTTATATTTTAGTATATATATATCATAAATTCATCATTCGAAATATAAAAGTTGAAGTTGCTGTGATCTCCTCAAATTACCAATTTATGTTAAACATATAGTTTAGATTCAAAATATTCCCGGTAAACAATGTGCTAAAAAAACAACAACCCATCATTCAAGATAATAGGACCTTTCTATTAAATAGTGTTCAGTTACGCTTCCTGCATCGCATAATGTGCAACTCCTGGAGAGATCATGTCTCCAACCAAGACGTTTTGAAACTGGCCAATATGCACAGCATCTATGCTCTTCTGACACAGAGAAGACTACACTGGCTCAGACATGTCACCTGCATTCCAGATAGAAGAATCTCTTAAAGATCCTAAATGGTTGAGCTTGCGGAGGAGTCATATCCAAGGGTCATCCAAGACTAATCTACAGAGATGTCTGCAAGCAAGACATGAGAACCACAGGCATCAACGAAAGTATGTGGGAAGAGATAGCCATACAGCCCATGACCATTCAGCATGGAGACAGACTGTGAGTGCTATTACAAACCTTGCTGGGAGCAATCAAGAGAAAGAAAAAGAAAGCTGTCTTATCAGCTAAAATTAAAAAACAGATACATATATACATGCATGAACCAATTAGTAAATTAATTACTTGTAATTAATTATTTTGTTTTATACCAGCAAGGGAAATTAATCCATCAGTATTCACAGATATGGCTAAATAAGTAGGGGTTTGTCACCTTAGATAATTGTATTTATGCGATTTCTCCCATGTTCATTTTTGTATCAAGTTGAAACTTTTAAATTTTTTTTATTGTACCTTATTAAACATGAATCAATTACAAAATTAACCTTTTAGTCAATTCATTATGTTGTTTGATATTGAATAAGGGAAATAACTTCTACATTGTTGAGAGATATAGTTTTAAACACAGAGTTCTTCCCCTTAGATCCTTTTTTTTTTTTTTAAATTAAAGATTTATGCTTGTTTTGGCATTTTATTTCTAAGTTGAAATGGCTTAAAAACATCTTCTAAATTATTTTTTTATTTTTTTTCAGGATCATTCTTCTGCACTGGATTTATTAAAAGCCTTGAGGGACACTAAAATGACTCTTGAAGTCTTACAGGTTAGAGTTAATAGAATTGTTTGCACCCTTTTCATATATCTTAACTTTTATTACCGGTTTCCATTTATTTGTAATGTGTAGAAAGATTCCTTTTTTTTTAAAGGAATTTTTATCTCAAAGTGGAAGGCCACCTGCAATTATTTAACATTTAGTCTATTGGTTATGTCAACATTAAAACTAAAGCGTAACTTTGAAATTCAAATGATATGTTTAGATATTTTTCCTTAGTATAATATATAAAGATTTCTTTAAAACATGGAGATCCTCTGTGCAAGCGCAGATGATCTCATCTGTTTCTTTGGCCAACACTAAACTTGGATGTCATTTGGCCTACACAAAGACGTGTGCCTTTAGTTCCCCAATATATGTAGGTAGCCATTAGAGTTGGGTGGACTCCTGATGTCCTAAAATCTTTCAACAGTTCAAAATCCCTGTCTTCACTGCGATTTGAAATAGGTTTAACCACCTAGTCAATATCCCTAGATGAAGTATTGTGTAAAGTGTTTTTTTTTTTTAAATATAGAGATCCGCTGTACATGTGACATATAGCATTAAATTTCTGTGTGGCATTGGCATATTTTAACTCCCTGTAGCTGATCTGGCAGTCAAAAGCACTGAATCTGAATCTTCAACACAAATGTGAAAAGCAGTTCTTTTGTATGGCACAGAGACTTGGAGAGTAAGAATATTGACAAGCTTCAGGCATTCACTAACAAATACGTGTATCATATAATTGGTGTCAGACTGCCAATCAAACTTTATTTTATTCTGGTTACATTAATTAATTTATATTGTTTTAAGTTGTTTTTTTTTTACTTTTGTTTCTATTAGAAGACAAGAATTGGTATGACAGTGAACAATTTAAGAAAGGCCAGCAGTAATGATGAAGTTGTATCTTTGGCTAAAACTTTAATTAAACATTGGAAAAGACTTTTACCAGCAGGTCTGTGTTGTATTCCTGTTGCACCTTGATTGGTTATTGGATCTTTTTGTTATCAATTTTTTTATAAGCCTTTTGAAACTTGTATTTCATTTTTGTTCAAATTTTTGTCTTTTTGAAATTTCTGCTTTGTTCTTTCAACTTAAATAGCCTATTAAAAAAAAATTGATAACAGTCATATTTGTCTGTTAAAAAATGTAAGAAAATAAAAAAAAAGCCATTACAGTTTTTTTTTTAAATACTTTTAATCAGTATATATATCATTTTATCGAACAATTAATTTATATATCAGGGTTCGTAGCCACCTTGAAAACCTGGAAAATACCTTGAATTTCATATTAAATTCAAGGCCTTGAAAAAGCCTTGAATTTCTTAAAAAATGGTGAAAAAACCTTGAATTTTAAAACTGGACCTTGAGTTTTTTCCCTCCCTATACCTGCAGTGTTTATTTTCGCTATTTATCACTGTGGTAACCTTCGTTTTTTTTTTTTTTTTCGCTTACATCAAGCAAGCATTTCACCTGGCATTATTTTGTTTTTTAAGGCAGTGCTAGATTTAGTGTGTTGTGACTATTGACTATAATTAGTGCAATTACCAGCCTAATGTGTAGGCTCCCCCCCCCCCCCCCACCCGAGCCCTCCCTCATCTAAAATCTTTTTGTAACAGAAAGAGTGACTTTATGTGGAAAGTCCGTAAATCATCTAGATCTAGCTAGATCTAATAAAATAGTAGCCTATCTAGAGTTTGTTCTAAGTAAGATCTAGTGAGATAATTTGCTTATAACCTGGACGCTCCGTGAATTTTAGTCAATTTAATTATCTCGATACATCTAATGTATAGTGTAGATTACTCTAGAATCTAGAAATACGCTAGATTATACATTTACACTAAATCACTATCTAGACTCTAGTGACAATAATTGGCACACAGCCATGAAAAGTCCATGAATTTAATGACTTAGATCTAGGGTCAAGATTTACGGTAGAGTCAGTGAAGATAATCCGCATATAGCTGTGAAAAGTCTATGAATTTAGTGACTTAGATCTAGAGTCTAGATTTACGCTAAGTCACTAGAATCTAGTGAAGATGATTTTTTTTTATACCGTGAAAAGTCTGCTAATGTTAGTGATTTATAGTTAGAATCTATAAAGTCAATTATAGATTCTAGATCTACAATAGTTTCATTGACGATAATTCGCACACAGATCAAGACTCTAGATTTACGCTAAATCACTAGAACCTAGTGAAGATAATTACTAACCCTGTGAAGCCGAGAAATGTCAGCGAATTTTAGTGACTCAGATCAAGACTCTAGATTTACGCTAAATCACTAGAATCTAGTGAAGATAATTACTAACCCTGAGAATGTGAAAAGTCAGCGAATTTTAGTGATTTATTGTTAGAATCTATGGTCTATAATAGATTCTAGATCTTTGATAAATTCAGTGACGATAATTCGCACACAGTCATGAAAAGTCCTTGAATTTTAGTGACTTAAATCTAGAGTCTAGATTTACAGTAGATTCAGTCTCAGTGAAGATAATTTGCACACAGCCATAAAAAGTTCGCGAATTTTAGTGACTTAGATCAAGAGTCTACTCACTCTGTCTAGATCTACTGTAGATTTACTGAAAATATTTCGCACACAGGTGTGAAAAGTCTGTAAAAGTTAATTCGGTCGTAAAAGCCAGGGAAACTAAAATGTTGTAAAATGTTTTACACGTTTCGGATGTTCCTTCAGAGTTGAAGATAGTTTACTTCCTAGTCCAAACCTCCTGTAGGATGACGGGGGATGGGAGCCTGCAGGGTTTAAACCCTCGACCGTCGATAAATCTGAACGATAGTCCAGCGCGCAAACCGGCACGGCCAGGCAGCCATCCACTACATATAGATAGATCTAGTTAAAAAAACAACACAAATATGTGTAATACCCCCACCCCTCCAAAAGCCATTACTTAGTAAGTAAATATCAATTAAACAACCAAATAGGCCTATATATTACAGGCTCTGTTTATGAGGAGGATTTAAGTTCAGTTAATACAAGAATAAAACATTACCCCAAATGCCCTCCATGACTCTACAGTACACATAGGAACTAAGAATGTACATTTCCATCACAGAGAGTACACATTATGAAGGCATATTTAAGAATGTTTCTTATTTTTAAAAAAAATGGAATAGTAACCGTTTGTAATATTCTTTAATAAATCTTTGAATAAAAAAAAATGGTTGTTAGATGTTTTGGGATGACAGTCAAGTTGTTACGTGGTTAAAAGAAAACTTTGGCAAGATATTTAAAATCTTTCTCACAAACGAACAGGACAGACAGACACACACACACACTTACATATATATATATATTTATACATATATATACATATATATATATATATATATATATTTATACATATATATATACACATATATATATATATATATATATATATATTTATACATATATATATACATATATATATACATATATATATACATATATATATACATATATATATATACATATATATATATATATAAATACTTTTTTTCAGTACTAAATACATATATATTTTGTTCTTTTTACATATTTATGTCATCTGTATGTAAATATGTTTACATATATATTGCTTGCTATGGTGCGATGCATACCTTGAAAATCTAAAATTCTACCTTGAAAACTGGAAAATCATTCATGAAATTGGCTATGAACCCTGATATATATATTTTTAATGTATAGATAGTCCTGGTGGAATAAGCCGATCCAACTCCAGGTCATCTGGTGATGCCAGCAGTCAGCGAATGGATGAAACCTCTAATGATGGTACAGAAGAAAGTAAAGGGGACTCAAGCAAAGATGGCCATTCAGGTCAAACAAGAACTCAGAATACAACAGATGCAGTGAGAATAAAGTGTCGAGAATTATTATCCAATGCTTTGAAAGCAAGTGGTAAGAAACATTTACAAAAGGACAAAAAAAATTAGTTTGGGTAATTATTACTGCTTATTAGTGCTAGTGCTAATTAATGTTTATGTTTACCCTTTTTAAACTTAAATTATTTTTTTTAAGCTTAAATTATTGATATTCTAATATGTACAGCCAGATTTTTTTGTACAACCAATGTTTTGGTGCCTTTTTTTTTGTTGTTTTTGGACAATTCACTAGAATGCGGATAAAGATCAATTACTTTAATAAAATCTATTTAGTAAAACTATGAACACAAAATATTTTTTTTCAATAGAAATACCAGAAGGTGCCCACAATCCAGATGAATTGGCAGCCTCTATTGAGGATGGTAAATATTCTTGATTTTATTTTTCCAAAGTTATTCTACTTATTGTGAACCATTGTTCCCTCACCATATATCCTGTGCATTAATTCTTGTTGAACTTTCTGAAATATTATCTTGCAGCAATATTTGAGGAGTTTGGCAATACTGAGATGAAATACAAAAATCGAGTGAGAAGCAGAGTAGCCAATTTGAAAGATGCTAGAAACCCCCAGCTTCGACAGAATGTCCTTATTGGTCTCATTTCAGCACAGAAAATTGCATCCATGTCTGCAGAGGTCTGTTATTAGTAATTTGTATTTTTATGCTCATTAAAAAAATCATGCACTATAATTTTCATTTCATAACCATCTAAAAGTTTGTTGGTTTTTTTTTATACTTGCTGATGAGCAAATAAACTCAAAGGCAGATAATTTTTGCGACTTGCCCACTTTTGATTTCAATGTTCAATTCATGGCAATAACTCCTTTACGCTGGCCTATCCTTAAACCTTAAGTAAGTGTTTGAAGTTCACATCTTAACTGGAACACTGTCTTGAACATTGTCTGCATAAAGTTCTTTCTAATTCCTTGAGAACTCTTTTTGTTCAGTAATATGTTCTTCAGCTTGCACAGTCTTGTGTAATTCTGGCCAGCACATCGTGTTTGGTTTTGTGGCTCTGTTTCATTAAAAGAAGAAAAATATTCCATTCTATTTAGTTATTATTATATTTTTGTTTGTTAAGGAAATGGCAAGCAAAGAAATGAAACAACTCAGAGAAAAGTTGACTAAGGAAGCCATTGATGATCATCAAATGGCTAAAACAGGGGGCACAACTACTGATTTATTTAAGTGTGGAAAATGCAGGAAGAATAATTGTACTTATAATCAGGTAAATTAAATAAAAATGTATAAAGAACAATTCAAGATCCTTGACACTTACTGAGTTTCCAGGATCTGTTAGAAATATAAGACAAAAAAATTAATTTGTTTTACATGGATGTAAATATGCAAACTAACTGGACCTAAACTTGATTTAAAAAAAAAATACTGGTTTTATTTAAAATTATAAATTATCAACATATAGGATGCAGAGTAAATAACATATAATAATATTACACTTTCACATACAGAGCAGATGACAATTTTTCAGCATTATCATTTTTAAAAATTTGCTATGAATTTAAACTTAATTTTTAAATGTAAATGAATCCAAAGACTGCATTGTGCTGGCTATCAAACATTTATTGCAGTAATTCAGTGATAGTTAACTGCTTTAGTAAGTCATGTGTCTTTGAAGTTTACTTAAAGCACAATTTAAAGATATTTTAATGCATCACCCATGCCCTTTTGGGAAAGAATACAATTTTTTTTTTAAAAAAAAGCTCTGACTGTTTGTTTGTCTGGTAAAAAGTTTGTACACATTATTATTTCTCCCACACCCAATCTTGGATCAAGCTGAAATTTGGCACATTTATTTCTTTTACTGGAAAAAACAAGAATCAATAAAAATTTATTGATGATGATTAAAATTATTCCACTAAATATAGTTTAGGTACTAGTGTGTGTAAATTGCTCTTTGAATATAAGATGTCACTTTCTGTGTTGATTTTATTTATTTTTAATGTTATGAACAGCTAATATGTCATTTTTGTTCCTTCCAAATCTCCTGAAAAATCTGTTTTATTTAGTTGGGGAAGAGAGATGGGTCTTTTGAAATAAAAATGATAATTCTACAAAATATAGTCTCAGTAACCACTAGTGAATGGTTTTACCCCTTCAGAAGAGCAAATGTTACTCTGTGTTCATTAGTAGTTTTATCATTGGAGAACTGTAAATGTTCCATTGTTGTGTCTTTTGCAGGTTCAGACAAGAAGTGCAGATGAGCCTATGACAACATTTGTATTTTGTAATGAATGTGGTAACAGGTGGAAGGTAAGTAAAATTTAAAAAAAAATTATTCTCTCTGGTTTTTACATTGACTTTATACATAATTTTTATAAAATCAATGTTTCGGTATATTTAAAAAAAAATTTATTGTTTATTTTCAGTAAAAAGTATAGCCTTATAATTTTTGGGACTCCTATTTCCACAAAAAATTGACTCATATATAGTTTTATTACTATGGGCAGAATCAGTGTTACTGTGTCAGAGTGCTAACCATTTTTAGGAATTAGTAAATATTGTTATAAACCTGATGGGACACAGATGGGGGTAGTAGTGTGTGTGTAGCCAGTCGACGCAAATAGCCCTAGACTAGCACTAGATGAGCAGTCAACCATGATGAGTTACATGATCAACTGTGATGACTGGCGAAGTTTCAAGAAACATCTACCCAGGCCAGTCATGCCTGGTGTATTCATGTGATCAACCACAATGATCGAACGACGTTCTATTGATTTCTGGAAGGTCAGCAAGGACCCTATATAAAGAGCGGAGGTGTCAAAGTCAGATGGTTTACTACATAACTGTTATGTTATATTGGAGCCCTGAGTTGTTAAGTTCTTTGAATTGTTAGTGGCGTGTGGAGCAGTTTGCAGAGAGCCTGATTATTGAGAATCTTTACAATATTAATACTGTTTTTTGTTTTTTTTGTGAGAAATAGTAGTCCATTAAGTTAAAGTGTTGATTCCACTTCTAGAAAATCCCTTATGTTTCATCCATCAGAAACTAGAACACTTAAGGTGTCAATCATTGTGATGGAATGTTCTATTCTTAAAATTGAGACATGGTTGCAGTATGTTACAGTGATCCACACTTCCAGTTTTGGTGTGTGTTGTTTTAAAAGCTGTCAAATATCAACTCTGGGCTTTTTTTTTTTTTTTTGTATACTTCTCTACTTTTCCTTATTCTATTAACACATTTCCAATCCTGTAATGAATCAATCATTCAACAAACCAATTCAGCATCTTTAGAATTAAAAATAATGCTTTTTGTCTGATAGAAATTTGTTTTTTATAGTAGTGTGTTTCACAGAGATATTTTTTTGTATTCTGATTTTTTTCTTATATAAAGTGCATTGATTTCATTGCTTTGTTACTTTATTATTGTAAACTGAGACATTCATGTCTTCTGTAACTTTGTTTCATTTCAGCTATCAGCATGTTATCGCACAGTTTATCTAAGATGCCATTTTTTAAATTTTTTTTTGTGTACTTTTATATTTAAAATCAAAGAATTCTTTTTTTTTCTTTCACCAGTTTTGTTAATGTTCTGGCACTATTTCATCACACAACATCACTAATTGAACAGCTACTCACTGGACTTCATGGATCACTTCATCATTTTTTGTATGTACTAGTGAGAAAGATTGACATAGTAATTACTTCGTACAGTAAATTTGTCTAGGCTAACCTACAGATGATTCAAGCAGAGATGCCAAATAAACATATATAAATGTAATGTAGTCTTGTAAAGATTGCATTTTTTAATCATCATTTTTAATATTAGCATGAGTTTAAAACAAAATCTGCTTTGGTTTTACCATTGACATAAAGCATTTGTAACCATAAGTAGTATTTAGTTGGTTGATCAAAACTTCTTATTGGTCAAACTAATGTTAGTAGACACGATAGCATCTTGAAATTTAAGTAAATACTAAACACTTTTAAAGTTAAACAACATAATTGATCGGCCCTATTTGAATTTTTAATAATCTGTATGAACACATGCAGGACTTGTTATTTGCATTATATAGCCATATAACAGTGAAAATATTTGAATAGTTTTATCAGATGGGCCCTAATTCTTGTGATGTCTTCAATTAGGGGAGATGAATCTTAACTGTCCCATGTATATTATGTAGCCTATGTGTGTTTCTGCACAGTGGTTGTTTCCTGTAAGTGTATATATTCAAATAAAATGTATGTAGATTATAATTTTGGAAACCTGAAATTGGAGTTCAATTTTATGTTCATATATATATATATATTCAACCCCCAGTTACATTAATATTGTGAAATATAAAGTTAATTATACTTTTTTCTAAAAATATAAATAGGAAGGAACATTCAGTCAAATTTTTCCAGAATGAATTGCCTGGTTGAAAAAAAAAAGTTTTTTTATCAGAAAGAAAAATTATTACCGTATTTATTAATTGTCCTTTTTTAATGACAATTTAGAATGTAATTTTGTAAAAAATAAATAAATCAGAATCTGCATCTAATTTTCATGTGTGTTAAGATATTTTGAAAGTAATCATCACACATTTGTTATGTTGGATAGAATTTATTTTTGTTTTAATAAATTGTTTGTGACCCATCTCAATCATTGTTCTTGAGGTAATCAAAAAGGTACTTTATTTGAAATACTTCATTAAGCACATTATTTGGTCATATTGATCTTGGTCTATGTCCCAAGTAAACTTTTTGTTTTCTTTCCATCTAAATAAAATGTTTTCTTTTTCCCTTATGAATTTCCTCTCCTTAGGATGGTGTGTGTGTATAAAATGAGAATTTGTTTTATTGTGTTGATCACCTTGTTAGAGGACTCAGATGTTTTCCTAAGCTTCTCTTGTAGGACAGTTGGGAATGTACCAGATGCCACCCTCTTTTTCAAGTTGACTTAACAAAAGGCTAACAGTGACCAGCTAGCCGCTACTGCACTGAAGAAGACTGAAGAACTAAGTAAATGGACCAATAAGTCAGTCATCAGCAGTGGGTGTTAGTCTCATATTTTTATAGACAAGTGAAAACTAACACAAAATGAAATCTGTTATAAATGAACATTGCATTTATTATGTCTCCTATTTGTTTGCATGAATGAAATAGAGTTTGGGTTCAGACTTGCCTCTGAATGTACTTTTAATACACTCTAGTTCATTACTTGGGAACTATTGGTGTTTGTAATGAGTGGTGATTTCAATGTGTGAATTGTTTTGTTTTTTTATTAGAACAGTACAAAATAAAAAAAAAGCATTGGACTTAGACTAGTGTCATTTTTACCGTGTTGTCTCAATTGTCAGTCTATAACTCTATATTTTAATGCATCACCCATGTCCTTTGGAGAAAGATTTGTAAAAAAATTAATTAATTATGTATCTGTACCTTAAATTCTTAATTTTGATGCATCACCAATGCCCTTTCCCCAAAGATAAATAAAAAAATGTATGTTATTGCCAGTGTGTCTATACCTAAATCTCTATATTCTAATCCATCGCCCATGTCTTTGGGGAAAGATTTAAAAAAAAATTAATAGTGTCTGTACTTTAAATTCTCTATATTCTAATGCATCACCCATGTCTTTGGGGAAAGAAAAGTTAAAAACATTTTTTTGTAATTAGTGTGGCTATACCTTAAAATTTATTTTAATGCATCACCCCTGCCCTTTGGGGAAAGAATAAACATTGTATTTGTAATGACCTATATTTTGTTTTAAAGTAAATAATACAATTGAAACAATGTTGAAGAGGTAGAGGCAAGTGGACATTTAATATAATGAAATGAAACAATGTTAACATATGCAATAAGGAGGAACAAATCTTGAAGCTGCCATCTTGTCAGTTGAATCAAGTCAGTTTTAGTGGACGTTGACAAAAGTTCAGCCAAAAATGTCAGCTTTCTCATCTCTGAGATCATCTTCTGGAGTAATACCCATCTGTTTCATTATTTCTTGCATCATCACTTTATTTTTATCACACACATCAAAGAGCTCGTCCAGCCTGATAGGGAAGGTACACAAGTCAAATAAAAGTTTTGTAAACTCCTTAGCAATAGTTCAAAAGCAGTGCCCATAAAAAGGTGGCAATGCCTTCTTTGTTTTTCTTCTAAAATAATAACATTGTCTAAGTCTATTTGCATTAGTTATTACAATTTATATCAGTGAGCAATTGATGTGATTGATTAAATGTTTGAAATAAATGATGTCCAGGTAAGAGTTACATTGCAGACTACTACTCAAAACATAATAGCTTTTATATGTTGCATGTAGTTTGAAAGACTTGAGTTTCAAATATTCAACATTTCTATTTCTAGTACCAGGGGGTGTGGTGGCTTCTGATCTCTAATCCTGCTGAAGACTAGGATTTTTAGGAAACCCATAAGTCCACCCAATTCTAATGTGTACCTGAAATAACTTGGGAAAGTAAGATAGTTGGTAGTTCTGCTGGTCACATGACACCCTCATTAACTGTCAGTCCTAGAAACAAACTCATCTTCATCCATAGATCACAAGGTTTGAAAGGTGTAGCTTTACTTTTTTTTTTTTTAGTTTATCTAGTTAGGAAAGCCATCTGAAGCTAATTATAAATTTATTTACCTTGTTTGAACTTTGCTGATTTCTTTTCCTATAAATGTTTCTTCCACTTCAGTTTGGCTGTCTGAAAATTTGGCTTGCTTAAAGTGCATAGACTAGGACATAAGGAATGAAAACAAGTTTGCACTAAAAACTGAAACTAGATCTCAAACTCTTCCTAAAACATGACATTACTTTGTGAACAGAATGGAAATCCAAGGCTAATCTTAATTTCAAGTTGAAACTTGTTCAACATGTATTAGCTACCACAATGTGACTTGGGATTAAGATTTTATAAGAGTGTTTGATAAAAATTATATGACTCACAAGTTTGGTGCAGCAAATTTGGGAGATAATTAAGAAAGCTTATACAAATCATTACAACAAACCACTCTGGACAAAAAATGGATAGATAATCCATGTAAATGCAAGTGGTAAAATGCTATAAATAATTGATAAGGTTTGATCAACTGTTACTTGTAATTTATTTCCACCAAATGATTCAATTCTGCTGAGGGGTCAGTATTGCTCATTGATTTGTTAAGGTTGTTATTGAATGTCTCCAGGTTAAAAGAAAAAAAAAAAGCTTTATTGTTAGGTTTTTAGTAATATTTGAATTAGCAGTAGATGAAACTGAGACAATTATTAAAAAAACAACAACTGGACTATTTCACTAGCAGAGACTTTAGAAGTCCATATTCAATACATCAATAATTGAATTATAATGAACTGGGAAATTCAATGAAAAAGAAATATTTTTAGAAAAAGCATTAGTGAAACACACAAGTGGGTATTAGTAGGCCTATTTATTTAAAACTAAGCCAATCAAGTTTCAGAACAAAATGAAGCTTCTTAATCTATTTTAGACTTTCTTTTTTTTTCTTCAAGATGATTCATTATTTCTATTTGGCTACAGGTATCTCTCTTTATTACATTTTGATATTTTTCTTGTAACTGGAATTAGCTTGAATAAAAAAAAAAAAACATAATTGCTGAACATTTAAAAACATGTTAATTATAAGAAAATTGTTTATACCTCAGTGCAAGAAAATCCTGCTAGATTTGGGTAAATGGTATACATGTTTGGAACTTTGCTCAAGAATGGTAGTGCTTCCTCAACACTATCATGAAACATAACCTGCATATAAAAAAACACTGAGTCAGAAAAATAGTCAATGGCTTGAAAGGGAAATATTTCTTTTCAAATGTAAGACTACTGATTGTTTTGTTTAAGGGAAAACAAAATAACTCAAGCATTCCCTGCAGTGTTTACCTTTAACATTCTCATCCATAACTAGAATGTGGTTTACAAAACTTTGATGAGCATGTCAAACGTGTAGTGCAATCATTGTCTGCATTTATAGTTTCCATTTATAACCCAAGTAAAATGTTTTGAAACTTTATCTAAAGCTATTGTCTGTTTACTAATTTGTCATATCTTGTCAACTATTTCCTGTATAATGATTTGTTTATTTATGTTTTATATATATATATATATATAAACCAACAACACTCAATAGTAATAATTATGTACTATTTTAATTTCAAATAAAAAATGCTCAATATATTTATAGTCAAGAAGACATTTTTTCCCTAGATTATTGTTCTTACTTGAGTAGCCAATTTTTTTTGATTTGCATCTCTCTGGACTGAAGCTATATCACCCACAGCTAATCCAATCTGTTAAAACACAATTTTCTTGAAAATAGGTTATAACAGAGTTCTACAAAAAAAACTAAAAGATTAACAGAAATGCCATTTTGTCAAGTGTGAAGATAACTGCACCATTAGAATTAATAACTAAAACAAAAGGATGAAAGGCATATATACTTAATACCTCTAAAGAAAGGATAATAAAAGTAATATTTCACAACAAATCTATCAAACACACTACTAGGGCATAATAAAACAACCCAGGGCTAAATAGTTTTCTTGAGTTTAATACTTTTAAACTCAATTCCATAAAATTTGTAATTTAAAATAAGAAATACATGTACAATTACAATTGGAATAAAATATTAAGAACAATGATTAATAATCACAGACCATGAACAACAACTAGCGACCTACCCCAGTAGTAAGAAGCTCTTTTCTTCCTAAAAACTTACAGTACCAAGATTTTTCTAGATCCTTTATGGTTTCTACCAGCTTCTACCTTGATCCTGCATCATGTTTATGCAAATTAAGGCTATCTGGAAGGGTCTTATTTTTGAATACACACAATGTGACTGGAATAATACTGACTGTTGAAGTAATACTAGTCAGCCCACTTCTTCCCCTAGCCAGACGTTACTTCAAAAAAGAAAATGATTACGTCCTTTGCATGTTCCTAGTTCAATCTAGTCATGCATGTTAATCAATGATGCCATTCATCATTAGCTATTATTATTGATTTTTCACATGTTAAAAGCTTTTTTGTCAGTCAAACTACTTTAGTACTTAATATGATTTAAAAAAGTGGTTTCTAAAAAGTACCCCTTTCAGACCTTGCAATCTATGGGGCAGATGATGTAAAGGTCATATGTTACTGTGACCCACAGTTAAAGAAGGTGTCTTGCAGTCTGCACAACCACCAACTAATGTCAGGTACCCATTAAAGTTAGATGGACTCAGGAATCTAGAAATTCAAAATACCAGTCTTCACCAGGACAACTATATTACATTGTCCAGCATATTATAATTACTTGACAATCAAGACTTCAAACATGAACAAGGACTCACCAATAAATTCACTAACAATAAAGGCATACAGAACAGAAATATTGCCAGCAGTAAAAAACTGAGGGTACTGAAATGAAGTGTTGATGGGTCATTATCCAGATATACAGTGTTGAAGGTCAATAAGTATTCAATCTCAAATATCAGTATAAATGTGCTATAGATGGAAAGCAATGGAGTTTTGTGAAGCTGAGAGGGCTATATAAAAAAAAAAGAAAATAGATTTTGTGTTATATAAATAGGAAAATGTAATTTCCAAGAGAATATGAAAAAAAACAAACAAACCCAAATTCTAAGAACATTGCATTAACTCTTTCTCTCCTAATTGACGTTACCACCTTTGATTTGACCTCATTAAATTAAATTGATGTTTGATTTTATAAACTTTGCTTTGTGTTCTAGAAAAAGAGCCTGCATCCCTCTTTAGTTCTTTACCAAATAAAACATATTCTGATAGCAAACGAAAAAGTTATTGAAGCTTAATCATAACATGGGAGTGAAATAGTAATGAGCAAAATGAATTTCATCGAAACGTGGAAAAATAATTACAGTGAGAAAGAGTTAAGTAATATTTCCTTTGAAATTATTTAAAAAATCAAATTTAATTATTCAAGCATTTTCTTACAATTACATTACAAAATAGTACATATATTTAATCTTAGATAAGACACCATTATATGATTAGTTGTATATGCATGTGGTCACATTGTTTTCCCCTACCTCTTCAGACATCAAGACATAAAAGGCAAGACCAAAAGCAGTGACAATCATGAAAAATATCAGAATAACTTGAAGCAAAGTCTTCATAATGGCTAGAAACATTACAATATAAATTCCAACAAGATTAAATCTGGGGGAAAAAAAATATGTGAATAAATATGTGAAATCAATATCATAAACTTTAGAGCATATTGCTTTCTTTCTGATCCTTTTTTTTAATTAAATTTTTGAGTGCCAATTATTTATAAATATTAGTCGTAAAAATATGCTTTTGGGTGGGTTGAATCTGCTTATGCTTTAAAGGTGCTTCTTATCTTTATGAAATAAAAAGTTACTTCAAAAAACAAGATGATTACGTGTTCCTAGGTCAATCTAGTCATGTATATTAATCAATGACTTAAATTCTGACAAGTCCTAGGTTTTCCTGGCTGACTCAGGTAACCCATTCCATTAATAGCACTATGGAAGAAGGAACATTTGTACTTATTTGTCCTAGCATATGGAACAAGAAATGTACCTTTATATTTGTGTCATTCTGAGTATTTTATTAGGTTTTGTTTTTGTATTTGAAGATTATGGTTTAATGTTTTATGTATATTTACATTTATTATTACAGTTTGTTCTCTCCCTATCAGAAAATTAAAAATCCATTGATGTAATGAACAATCTTTGCCAAAATATTTTAATTCTGTGAACTTTGTCAAAATCTTTAGAAAAATCTAATATTTGCTCATTATAATCTAAGTCTTTTTTGAAAAACCTATTAGTTGTGTTTCACATCATCTAAATTTCCTAAAGCTATGTTGGTATGGAGTAAGGATGGTTTGGTATGTTCTTCTTTCACTTTTCACTAACATACATTTTAGTCATTTGAATTCATTTCTATTTCAAAAATTAAAAATAAATGTAAATTCCAAATAAATTTAAGAGAAATGCTATATTTAACAAGTGTTGATAGAAAAGTTTCTCTGTGTTTACCTTTGAAGATTAACCATACAATTAAACCATGCCAATAAAATAGATACAGCACCAAAGTCCCATTGTATATGTGTAGAGTAGCCCAATAAAAATGGAAAGCAAAAAAACAGTGAAGACCAATATGTTGACCAGTTTAGATAATTTTGGAAGTCTAGAAAATACTGAGATTTCTGAAAGACACAAAGATTGTAAAGAATCGATATTAAGATTAATAAAATAAAAATATTATAAGGCAATAAAAGTGATTAAGCTATGCAAGTTAAAGTAGAGAAGAAAGCATAGCAAATATGTCAATGGCAAGTTAAGTATACAAATAAACAATCAAAATTTAAAAAAATCCTTTTTTAAAAACCAAAGCTTGTATTGTCTATGCCAATGAATAACAGTACAAATCCCAGAATGGGTGTGGGTAAAAATAACATGTACAAACTTTTTACCAGACAAACAGTGAGTTGATACAAATTTTACAACAAGAACTAACAAAGAGATTAAAAAAAAAATTGTGTAAGTATCACTCTAAAAATATTGATTACAAATCATATTGTTTTTAAATACTATAGGCCTGCTATAGGAATTACAACTCACTGAATGGTTTGGGATAAAACAACTACTGGGCCATTAGAAATTAACTAAAGAAACATATTTTACTTACAATAGATTTGATAAATCTGATAAGTTCTTTAACTGCGATCATTGAACAATAAACAACCACAGTCCAGAGTTCTATTTTGACAAGAATGCCACACTAAAGAAAAGACAAAAAAAATTATATGAAACCTAAAAACAATTTTTAGTGGCCCCTGAAAGGGAAAAGACGCTATTAGTTTTGTGCGAAATGTCTGTCCGTCCGTCCCGTTTAGATCTCGTAAACTAGAAAAGATATTGAAAATCCGACATCACAATATTTTAGACCATTCAAAGTTCTGGTGCAACGGCTACTTTTTTTTCTTTCTGAAAGCAAAAAATCTAATTTTTAAAATCAATAAATATCTGAATACCTAGAAAACTGTATGATGCTTTTTTTTTTTTAAATCAATCAAAAACCACTCAGTACTTTAGGCTTAGAGTTCTTGACATAGCTGAATTTCTTTGATCTCAGGTTAACTGAGATGCATATGACACTGCATAAGTCTTTTTTTTTTCAGACTGACATCTTTAATTTATAAATGGAACCAAACATTGTTGTCACTACCTAGTACAAGAGCTAACACGATAGTCTAACTCTCATAAATTACAGTGGAAAAATGGGTTTCATCATTATGCTGGCTGCATCTCTAGTGCACTGGTGAACTTTGATATATTGGGCATATATAATATGTTTTGATTCCCCTCACTAATCAATTTGAAAGAGCTTTCTGAAATGTTTCTAGCACTATTGATGGGTATGATGTTGAGATGGTGCTAAGGGAGCTAATCCAATCACACCTTGTAAGCACATGATGCACACATTTGAATTAAGATTAAAGTCTTCTTTTAGAAGACAAAATCATTGTATTCCCAACTTCAGACTCTCACTACTCAGTGTAACTATTCAAGACATTCAAGACACAACTCTACAAGTATATGAAGTAGGAAATTTTTATGCAAATTAAGTTAACTCATTGATGAAATCAAGTCTAAAGGTGAAGCTTATTATAATACTACAATTATCAAAGCACATTAAAACATTTCTATAGTCTAACCTGAAATGTTTTAGATTCAGGAGGAAACAATGAAGATCCAAAGTTCCAGGATGACTTAATGGCAACCAAATTTTTGTTTGGATTGGGCGTTGTGTTAGAGGGCAAAAGAAAGTCATCAAAGTTACTCAGGTCCCAGGCGGGTCTGGGTCCCAATATAACCGGGTCGTAATGGTCTAATGCACGATGAGTGACAACAAACCATGTCAGCGCCCCCAAGTACATTAGATACAGAGTTAAATCTAGAAGGCTTATAAACCATCCATACTTGTTCCTGCAAAACATGTGACATAGACACAATTAAGTATAGGACATTGGGGTTAAGAACTTAGTTACTGATCCCTAAGTGATTAGAATTGAATCAACCCTACTATTAAAGGGCATTATTTAAGCAAAGTAAAATGGTTAACTTTAATGCCATTTCACAATTTCATTATTGAAATGAAATGTTTCCTTTGAATGCAAGTTAGTTATCTTTGTTTAACTATGAAGTATTATAAGGGGTGCAGTATGTCTATAGATTGAACCTGAGGATTATAGTTTGATATAGTTTGATAGATGGTGGTAGCTTGGGAAAAGTAAAGGTAGTAGGAACATGATATCTTAGTTGTCTAAGTTGTTAACCCCAATAATTTCTAGTTCTCAAAAAAAGAAGGTAAATACTATTTTTTTGGGTAAGCAAATTAGTTAATAGTCTGGGTGTGTGTCTCAAGCATCTGAAAGATACATATATTTGTGTGTAGTGTTGCAGAAATTAAGTGAGTAACATCCCTTTTGCTTTCATTGACTTGGAACTTCATTTGCCTTTTATATGTATGTATTTGTATATGTGGTCATTTCACAGCTGTCATTAACCAGAGATGTTTGCTCTTATGTCTTTGGGCTGTGTCCAATACCATATTCCCCATTTATTTACTAATCTCTCCCTATTGCTAATTAATCCAACCAAAGTCTTTAGCCCATGAATGATAAAATCTACCAGAGACCTAGGAATGCAACACTGGAGACTAAAATTAAATTACAACAATCTGAGACTATCCTTTACAATAAACACCAAAGAAAAAAGTAAAATGCTAACCATTTCAACTCTAGAAACATTAAGGTCAATGGATGAGCCAAAAGACTCACTCTGTTGAACTTCAACATTAGCTAAAAAAACAACAAAAAAGTGGTTAGTCAATCAACTTCTCTATTTGGAACATATAAACGGTAATATTATTATTGTAAATCTTTGTTAAGCCAAGAGATCTCATGTTATACAAGTTAAGCTTTCAACTTAAAGATATCTTTCCCGTAACTTTGTGGCCTGATAGCTTTCTTGGATATCAGGTTATCTATGGTCACCTTCAGTCACAAAGTGAATATGGATCATCTCATAGAAGTGAGATGAATGATGGGCTTTAGCTATGGTTGGAACAAAGCTGCCCCCCCCCAGCTGATGTGTCCAAAGGAACAGCAAGAGCTGATAAAGTTTATAATCAGCAGTGTAACAGGCTATGCTGCAAGTTGGGTCGGTATTTTGGTGAATATTACTGTGATTACTTTTTAAATGCATAAAAAAGTTGTAGGCCTACTACTTGAATTTAAAACTGATGGCTCAAGACTCCTCAAGCTAATACACTAACCACTGTGCCAGCAAAATGCTTATGAAACTAGGTATGATAGTTATCAATTGTTGGTTTCAAACTTTAAAGTGACAAAGTATCAAGGAGACTAATTCAACTTATACCGCCACATCAGTCAAGTAAAATTTCTTTCCCTTGTTTGATACCAATTAATAACTATAATTAATCCCCAATAATTAATTAACTAACTCGTTAATGTTTCAAAATTGATTCTTGCTTTGTCAGGTACAAGAAATAATTGTGCAAAGTTTCAACTTGATCTGAGAACGAGTGTGGTATAAATAACGTTTTCAAACATTTTACCAGACAGACAGATAGACAGACAGAGTGAGTTGATATAAGCTTTGTAAAAAGGAGTGAGCATTTCACAGACCAGACTTACACATTATACAATATTTTTCAAAGTCTAATACAAATGTTTTCTAACATTGAAATCAACATTTTTATACAATAGAAATACATTCAGGGAACTCATCATTACTTGTCCTACTATGACCCTTAAGGCGAATGGAGGTGAATGATAAACCACAATATACTCAAAATGTCAAATAAATTTATATTGGAATATATATTATATTATATGTCGTTAAAAACATGACTCCAAGAACACTTTAAGAGACATCCTAAAATAAGCTTGTGTTTACTTATTTTAATACTCCACAACAAATGGTATCAAGACTATACAAAATGAGGTGACAAAAACAACTATCTACTTATAAAACAGATTTTTTTCATGTCAGGCAACATACACCTACATGGAATGAACAACCATCATATATCTATAAAATCAACATTCTGCCACTCTTTTTTTTCTCCTGTCACATGCATTCATATTTGTCTGACCCCTCTTCCCAGTGCTTTTACACCAGCAAAGTCCCCAATTATTCTTTTCTACATTAATACACAACAGCAATATCAAACAGACAAGCTTTATAATATATGCCTGTTTTGTGTTGTCTTCTAGGTTTGTTTCTAGCTGATGAAGTCATAGTGACCTAAGCATAGTTTGTTTTTAATTTGGTACTGTAGGATTTCCATATTTTTCTATACAGATTTTTATCCCAGCAGTGTGAAATCTTTCAATTGTATTCAGAAAGTGCACTCAGAATATCACACACACTTACCTTCAATGGTAACAAATGAGAAAATTTCATTTTCATTTCCTGGGCATAGGACATTACGTCTTTCTCCACAAAAAGATATCTGAAATTGTAGGTCACCTAACAGAGTACATACAAGACATTGGACAAGATGTTACACAAGACTGAATTTTAAGTCCTGTGGATAACATACTAAAGTGGAAAACTTTTCTTGCAGCATTTATTTTGTTTATCTAGTTGGTGGTCTTCAGAAAAACAAATAAAGATGGTTCAAAGTTGTGCTAACTTACTGTAATTTAGGTTGCAAAAACTGTTTCAGAGACAAATGTGAGAGAATTTTTATTTAGTTATGATTTCTAATTAAATATTATCTGCAATCAAACATCCAACTTTCTAGTTAACATTTAATTAAGGAATTTACTAGATCTAAGTTAAGATATTTCAATTTTAAATAATAAAAACTTAAGAACCTTTTTTTGTGACAAACTATTGTTTTACAAAACAAAATCCAAACATTAATTTTTTTTTATATGTATAAATACAATTATTCTTTAAAAATAAAATCAGTAGGACTATTACACAGTGTAATCATGGCATTTTGTTAGGAAAAAAGGAAGGGTGGAATTTGTTTTCCTGTTAGTCTTTGCATTACTTACATTATAATTTTCATTCATAGGATCAAGCTTAGATCTACTTATACATCTGTCAAGTACATGCTGTCAAAATAGAAAAGAAAACAGCAGAGGAAGATTAGTTTTGTGTTCAACATGTTTACAAGATGGGACTCCCTTCACTCATATATGCCAGTGATTCTGTAGGGATGAAATACAGGGTGCTACTAACTCTTATTAATGTCATTTTGTATGGAGGCTAGGAATTCAAAAACTAAAATTGATCATATTAATGTCATTAATTCTATATGATTAATAAGCTTTGACATAATTTGTATTGCACATGTTCAAAGACAAATAATGTCCTATTTGTATTTACCCCCCCCCCCCCCCCCCTTAAAATCCTAATAAAAAAAATAAAAAATTCAATTTCAGATGCTCAGCAAGTAAAGAAAAGGAAAGTGTTGATAAAGTCAGGGTACTCTTTTTCTGGCCTCATCATGGTACTCCATGGAAACAATCATAAGAGGATATGAATAGGTAAACAAGGAGACCATATCTTCCAGTAGACGTCTACTTCTACATATGATGAGGAAGTGCTAGCCTTGTCCCGGCAGACAGAAGCTGATAGTGAATGTGATTAAATGATCATCTAGTTAATGGGGGATCTTCAGACAGATGAGGTGGTTGAAGAGCTAATCTCTTCACTTTTGTCAAGGGTTTCTAGCTTGACTGTTTGATGGACACTCACAATATTACATCCAAAGTTGTAAGGTAAGTTGGTGAAGAGAAAGATAATTTGGTATCAGTTTTTATTTTCATTTGGTGTTCAAACAGCACTTCATGTCATCATATTTAGACTAACACATTCAAAAGAAATTATTGGTGTATTTGGGAAGGGTAGAAACTTAATGAGACACATTTACTTTGCTATCCCCCCCCCCCCCCCCCAAACAGTATTTATTTGAGGCTATTTTTGTGAGATTAGAAAAAGGCTTTTCATTCCCTACACATGAAACTGGGAACAAAGCAGGATGAAAAAAAGGGGAGAAAAGATAGGGAGGACAATATGGAACAAAAATTATGGAATCTTCTAGCACATTCTTTTTTTTTTATTTCTGCCTGGGTGAGGATGGAACAGATGGAATAAATACTAGAGCACATAATTTGTAGCAACATCATAAATCACTTAGATAACCATAGTGTCTTCACTCCATACCAAAATGGCTTTAGGAAATATAGGTCATGGGAAACTCAACTAACAGGATTAATTGATGATTTTTCAAAGGGATTAGATAATAGTGAACAAATAGATGCAATTTTATTAGACTTTTCTAAGGCATTTGATAAAGTTCACCACCACAGCATGTTTTAAAAAACATCAATGGATTCAGGACTTTCTAATAGGAAGAGAACAAACTGTAATAATTAATGGCGCCTAATCAACACCAATTAGAGTAAACTCAGGTGTACCTCAAGGAACAGTCAAAGGCCCACTACTGTTTCAAATTTACATAAATGATTTACCAAATTGCAAACATCAGGTTATTTCCAGACGATTGCATAATATATAGAACAATAAAAACAACACAAGATATTGAAATTTTATAAAAAGAATTAGAAGAATTACAGAAATGGGAATCAAATTGGAGTATTTCTTTCTATCAAAAAAAAAAAAGCCAGTAATTTAGAGTAAAAAAAAACAAACTAGAACAAATAAAAACTTCTCACTTTATTGATATTAAACCTGTCACACAGACTAAAAACTCAAAATATCTAGTTATAATATTTGTTATTTTGGCACATTGACACAATTTAGGCCATGTCGTGCCAAGATGTAGTAATAAATGAAAAGTTATCATGGAATCCCATATTGATGAATTTATTAAAAATCAAGCAAAACATTAGGGTTTATTAACAGAATTTTTTTTACAAATCAGACAACATAAAACTAAAATGTTATTTAGCTTTAGTTAGGGCACGAGGGGGGTAGAATTAAGTTATGTTACATTGTGGGAACAAATACAAAAAAGAGCAGTGAGATTTATAAGAAATGAATATTCCAATTTGATTAGAGTAACCCAGTTAGTAAAATCACTAAACTTACACAGACACTCAGTACAGAAAAATAAAAAGTAAAATAGCTAAAATACATAAAACAATAGGTCATAATTTACAATTAGGAAAACAAAACCTAATAAAATAATCAGAAGGGGAAACAAAGATAGAGGCACATTTCTTATTCCATATGCTAGAACAAAATTCATACAATTTTCATACAGAGAGTTTAAGTCATTGATTAACTTGCATGACTAGATTGACACATGAAATATGTATGACATAATTATCTTCTTTTTTGAAGTAATGTCTGTAATATAAAAGATGAGCACACAGTACTAGTTTTCTTTTTTTTAAGGAAAATTTTAAATTTGATTTACATTTCTCAATATTTATTTTTAGTTTTTCTTTTTTGAGCTGTAATGATGAAATCTGAGTGCAGTTTTGTTGTTTTTTAAGTTTGGGCTTATCCAATGTAGATATATTTTTTTAAAACAAATGAATAAAATTTCATTCTTTTTTATTTATCATATTTATATATATTTGTTATATATATATATATATATATATATATATATAGTTTTTAGATTGTACAGAGTGAAGTGATACAATATTTCTATAATGACAGCAAGGTAAAAGCATTATGGGTTGTCTGAATCAGCCAGGAAAATGACTAAGCAGAGTTAAAGTCATTGATTAACATGCATGACTAGATTGACACATGAAATGCATAAGATGTAATTATCTTCTTTTTTGAAGTAACGACTGTAATATATAAGACAAGATAAGACCAGACATGCAGTTCAACAAGTTCCCCACACTATTCCACAATGGGGCTGTGATGGGAGAGCAGTAGGAGTGGTGGTCAATACACACTAGTATGTTGGACTTAATAGACTCAATTCTCAGTAAATAAACTAGAGGCAGGAGGTTAGACTTAATAGACTCAATTCTCAGTAAATAAACTAGAGGCAGGAGGTTTGACTTAATAGACTCAATTCCCAGTAAATAAATTAGAGGCAGGAGGTTAGACTTAATAGACTCAATTCTCAGTAAATAAACTAGAGGCAGTATGTTGGACTTAGACTCAATTCCCAGTAAATAAACTAGAGGCAGGAGGTTGGACTTAGACTCAATTCCCAGTAAATAAACTAGAGGCAGGAGGTTAGACTTAATAGACTCAATTCTCAGTAAATAAACTAGAGGCAGGAGGTTAGACTTAATTCCCAGTTATAAGCCTTACTACTTCATCCAACTAGTTTTTACCAAAAAAACACTTGGAAGATGTTGAATTAGGCCCAGCATTGCTTTACCATACAACTTGGAATGACATTCCAGACACTCTTCCCATCTGTTGATGAAAAAGAAAATTTTTTCGGAGATATACATAGATCAGTATTTTACCAATAGCCATGCAACAATTGATATATACATAAAAAAAAGAAATCCTTTAATCAATACAGTTCTTTAAATCAATGCTGTTACCTATGACAAAAAAAAAAACTAAACAAAATATCAAAAGGTATGTCATACCGGTCATGATTGATAACTGTATACGCCACTGACTGGTGACCTTTAGAAATAACATAGTCAAAGAAACTATATTCATCAACATTGTAGAGATTGGCAGCACCAGCAGAGAGTAACATCTTGACCACATCTGGGTGATCATTGAGTGCTGCTAAATGAAGAGCTGTATTCTGGCCAACAGAAAATGAGTTAAAATTGCAAGCCATCATTTGAGAGAACTAACAGAATGTTATGTCCTGTGTGTAAGAGAACTAACAGAATTCAGACAAATAAAAGTAGAAGTAGTGTAGACTTAGCTGAGAATTATTAATATAAACAAAGCGTATTAGTTAATAATCAGTTCTTTTTTTTTTTAATGGGCTATAAAAAATAAAAAAATTATAACAGATTATCCTAATCAGAGCCATTGTAAACAAATTCCTTTTAAATTAAAAAGGATCTAACCTATCTTGAATAAATAGCTCTACAAAAACAAATGATCTGCCCATCTAATTGGAGAAGTGACCAAATGATTTCCCCATCTTTATGAACATTAAACTTACCCCATCTATATTAACAGCATCTAATAGGTAGCTGTGTACAGTCATCAAGTTGTAGACACAAGTCTCATGTCCATTCTCTGCAGCTAGATGTAAGGGTGTATTTTCTCTCAAGTTTCTGTCAACAAAAATTTTATAGAAAATTAGATCCTAACTCTCAATTTTCTGTAAGTAATAAAAATAAATAATCTAAAATATATCTTTGTATATAAAACCCAAACTCATTGACTGATTTCCTTACGTATCATTAATTCTTCCTTAGCTACTAACAAAAATATTGCTTTGACTTTCCTAACCAGGTTTATGAAATAATCACATTCCATTGGGCTATGGAAAGTACTGACTGCATGGTGGGAAGCGTGATCCAGTCAAACTATTGACAGTGAATACACAATAACTATACCAGTATATAGATATGGACCCAGTATAATAGCTTACATATGCTAACTGTGGAGAGACAGCCCACACAATTATTGTTATGCATTATTATGCAAATAGGCCTGACAATGACAGATAAATAAGGTAAAAGATGTTTTACTAGTGACAAGGCTATATGCCAGGCAATGACAAGCAATTAATCTGATATATGCTATAACTACTTAAGGAGGATTATTACCTTGTGACTAGTGTCCCATATTGAATAAACATTGAGAGAATCTTAAAATATCCATTTTGAGCTGACAAATGTAAAGCTGACATACCATTGACATCAGTTTCATTTTTGAGCACAGCCCCTTCAGCACTATTCAACAAAATTTTACAAACACTGTATCTGCCATTGCTAGAGAGGGAAAGATAAAATTCAAATGAAAATTAGAATATGTATTTATTTACAGTGTAATTATAACTTCAGCATGAGATCAAATGTAAGTTAAGTATCCATTACAAACTAAAATTCATAGAAAATTCTCAGCTATGACAAGGTATCATAGCCAAGACTATTAATCAAGTTGTTAACATTGCATAAGATAGTCTAGCAGAATTTACACAACATATTTTCATTATGAGATTGGCATTTAGTGTTGCTTGCTATTAAAATCTTTTCTGTCATAACCCAAAGGTTTTATACTTATACTACTAATATTACTGAGCCCTAAAAATAAAAGAAATGTTTAGATGTCACAAATAAATGAAATCAAGGACTTATAAGAATGTACCTGGCAGCAACATGCAACGCTGACTGATGATTTTTATCTTTAATTAAGGGAGAAGCAGAGAGTGCCAGCAAGGACTCCACAACTTGGACATAGCCTTCTTGAGCTGCATAGTGGAGTGATGTACTGCCATAAATATCTTGCTCATTAATTATTAACAGAATTTTCGATTTGGACTGCTGAAAAAAAGTAAAGTTACCTTTTAATAAGAGATGTACAGGGGAAAAGTTCTTATTTAGAACATTGTTGACATTTAGTACTCTGATGGTTAAAACATAGTTTTTAAGGTGAAAATTTTTGCTTGCAAAATAGTGTTATCTTAGTATGGAATAAAATAATGAAACCTTTTCTCTATGTATAATCTTATCTTATAAATAACAGACATTCCTTCTTAACAGAAATGTCAATCCAGTCATGCATGTTAAATATTAAAATACTTATACTTTAATAAGTAACATTAAGAAATGTCCCTTTATCTTTGTGTCTTTCTGAGTATTTTATTAGATTTAAAAAAACAATTTACTTGGTTTATGTGTTCAATAGGTTTTTTTATCTCACGTAATCATTAAAACCCTTTTGTCTCTGAATGAGAACTCAAAAATAGCTTTGCCAGTAATAAGGAATAAAATTAACCATTAAAATAATTAATTTAAGACGTGAGGAATTAGAGATTGTAGCGTGAGAAGCATTTGATGAGTTGATTCATGTACTTCCAAAAGAGCATTGAATTACTACATGATGACTACAAATTCTTACAATTAAACAATATCCTCTACAATGGCAACAATCCAAGATCTTGAGCAAAAAATACAATTACTTTACCCACTAAAAGTGGATGTATGATAATGTTTTTTCAACAGTAACAATATCTGATATTATACCAAACAGAACTTAGGTCAATAACATGGCTTCATCTTACAGGGTTACTTACCTTCGATATACACATTACACAATGGTCATTCTCGCAAATCAAAACATTGAGGAGTCATTCACAACAGTCATAATAAACATACTAAAAAATAAGTATGAAGATACTGACACAATTGAAATTGTATACCTCAAGATTTTTAAAGAATTCTTTCAGGTCTAACTCACTCCGGACGGCAAGATGTAGAAAATTTCTATTGGATCCATCCATTGCCATGACATCTGCACCAGAAGAAAGCAGCACATTTACAGCCCCCCAGGCACCACTGGATGCAGCAGTTAACAAAGGTGTGTTTCCAGCTTTGTCATACCAATCTATTTCTGCATGCTACAACAGAGCAGCAATAGAGAAATGATGATGGAATGAACTCTCCAAATAAAATTGGCTGAATGAATGATTTTTTTTGAAGGGTAATGAAATAGGAAAGGAAAGAAACAAAATATATGTCATGAAAAGAAGATGTGTTACCCATCAGTGGTTGTATGTATTGTCTTTTCTCCAAATAAAATTGGCTGAATGAATGATTTTCTTTGAAGAGTAATGAAATAGGAAAGGAAAGAAACAAAATATATGTCATGAATAGAAGATGTGTTACCCATCAGTGGTTGTATGAATTGTCTTTTTACTTGGTCAAAAAAACTTTTTGTTCATTTTTGGTAAGAAATATGCTCATTGTCTAAAGCAATTGCAAAGTACTGACTGACTTATTCATTGAAAACTAAATTATAGAAAGTATTTTTGTTTTTGAAAACAATAACTAAAAAATCATTTAATAAATTCGACAGAAGACTAGTTTAGTCAAAAAGAGTTATTTTCACTGTTGAAGTGTAATCCAAACTCTTTTAGTTCAAAATTATCCCCTGTTCACTAACACTTTGAATTAAGTGGATTCTACTATGATTTTAGAAAACTTGTATTACTAAGTTGTTATAATTTGTCTTTTAAGGACTAATCAAGTAAAAGGTTTTGATCATCTTAATAGTAATAATAATAATAATAATAATCTTTATTGTCCGTAAGGAAATTTGTTTTACAATTTGTGCATTAAACCAAACAAAACATTGTAACTATAAAAAAACAAAATGTACATTCCCACCTGACTCACTTACCAACTTCAAAAGATATTTGACCACTTCCACATGATTAAATAAAGCAGCCCAGTGCAGGGGAGTTCTGCCTTGAATGTCAGTCACTGTCAGAGCATAGTACATACTTCTCTTTTCATAATCAAACATGGCCTGGAGCACACTGACATTGCCCTGAGCTGCAGCATAGTGGACAGGAGTGGAACCATCATTCTGACATTAATAAAAACATTTTAGTCAAAAGAAATATTATGGATATAAATTGTATATTGGTCATAAAGTAATTAAAACTTTTTTTTTTTTTTTTTTTAACAAATTGAACTGACTAGGTCTAGACAATGACATATTAGCATTATTAAACTGATTTGTTTAAAACAGTTGCTTTACAGTTGTTAAGCTAAAGGTTTAATAAAAGTTTTATGTAATAGTTTTTATGCACCAAGCAAAAATATTTGTAATAACTTACTTAAAAACTTTGATGTAAGTCGAACCTTTTGAAAATTTCAATCTATGTAACAAAATACATCATGACAGTGTTTTATAAAAGCCTGTTATTTTAGCTTTTTTTAGGGGCTCAGTGAGTTATTCATTGCTGCTTCACATAGTGAGTGAGATGAAATTTATAGAACTGATAAATGGAATACATTAAATATATTTATAGTTATAATTATCTATATTATGTAACTGACATATGGTATGCCTCCTCTGTGAAAACTCGAGAGATAATCTTTTCCCTTTGCACCTTCTGATGTGACTAAAGAGGTCAATCCTTGATACACAGCTGTGGACATGGGTTGGGCATCCCACTACTACATTCTAATCTAAATGTTTAGGTGATTAGCTTCTTTTGCTTTGGCACAAAGACAGTCATTCTTCACTAAGCATATTTTGAAATCATTAACAGAACAATAAGGGGGCTAGTTGAGAGTATCTATTTCCCCTGCACTGGCAATATCTTGACTTTTTGAACGAACAAGTGATACAATTTTTATTGAAGTACAGGAAGGGAAGAGCCATCAAGAAACAATTTATTTAAAAACAATCAAACAAAAAAAAACAACAACAAATCAAGCCCATACAAATTACCTTTTGGCTTGTACAGATTGCTCCATATTTCAAGCACATTTCAACAGTCTGGATAGAAAATATTCAACTAGGGGGACACATTTGTTTATGAATAATTCATTCTAAAAGAAACAATTATTTCAACGAGCATTCTGTTTTTAATTGCCTTCTGAAAGGAAACTTATTTTCACTCAAAGCAGCCATTATTTGTAAAGGTTATGTCATCAAAGAGGAGCACCATCTGATTTTTTTATGAACATAAAAAAATCTTTGAAAGCAAAGCTAAGATGATAACTTTTGGGTTTTGGGCCTGATTTTTCAGATGTGAAGAGAGGGAGGGGGGTGTTAGCCTATTTCCTTTTTAAGAGCTATTCTCTTAATTCATAATTAGAGACTCAAACACTTATAGCTCCATTTTCCCAGCTGCATGTGTTAAATGGAACCCTTGAGTGAACCTTTATATTTCTGTAGTAAGGAAGAAACAGTTCTTGTACTCATGGATATTATGATGGCAAATGACAATGAAACCATTGGCCTTCATCTTAAGCAAAAGTGGTCATGCAAAAGAATAAGGAACTTATAGCCTTTATGGTTCAAATTTTAACATTTTTCTGGATGTAGTATGAGGGAATTTTCACAAAAAAAAAACAACATCCATTCTATTGTTATCAATACAATTGCACCTGCTACTAAATGGTCCACATTATGCACACCACACACAAAGAAGGAAATTTATATACAATGCCATATATGAATATTTCCAATATAAATCTACATGATACTGTTCTAAACAGTCATTTAAACAAATAAACTCTACTCTTCTTTGCCTACACAAGGACAACCAAATGTACTTACCCTGGCATTGCCACTGGTAACTGCAGCATGTATAGGTAACTGTTTCTCTGTGTCCATTAAATTCATGATTTGTTCTTTAGAATATCCCACTAATTTACCTTCAAATCAGTTGAAAATGATACAAATAGTTGTTTTACTTACATTGGTAGATTCTACAATGTAATGTATTAGAGAAATGAATTTATGTGTCCTTGCTTAAAGCTAACCTTCTTCAACAAATATCTGTATAGCTTCAGTGGCTCCATTGATGGCAGCAGTATGGACTGGTGAAAATCCAGAAAGCGCTCTTATAGTCAAGTTTCCACCATGTTTTATCTGGAGATGGATACATTTTTCTCAAAGAGTATTTAGTCTTTAAACACATAGTCAATGTTCAGAAAATTAATAAAAGCATGTTTCTAATCAAAGTCTATTAAAACTTTTAATCTTCCCCCATAAGAAAGATCAGATTTTCTAAACATGGTGGCAAAGATCAACCAATTAGGTACCCATTTGAAAGTATATTGTCTTATACAGGAACTGAAATTCTAAAACTAGAAACCACTAATGACTAGTGCAGAGATTTATTAATGGGTTAAGTTCAGCCAATGGTTTGCTTCAGGTTTAAAGGATTATCTAATTAAATGCATAAACAAAGGACATAACAACATGATTTTGTCTAGAATATTAATAAGTTGAAAACTCTGCATTCTTAAATTCAGTATCCATGCTTGTATATTTAAAAAAAAAGTTTAAGGCTATAGAGATTACATCAGAGTAATATTGAAACAAGAAGTTAAATTTTGTTAAATGTTACTTTGGCTATGCAATATTACCAAAAGCTCTAAGGCTTTGTAATTATTTTTAGCTGCAGCCACATGAAGTGGAGTGTATCCAGTATCTCCCTGCATATTGGGATTAATTCCTGTTCTCAGTAACACCTGCAATGAAAATAACATTAAAAAAAATGAACAATAAGACTCTCTACAAGTCTGAAAATTAAGTAAGATTCCAGAATTTTACATAGCTACTAAGACCCAAGATGGGTTTCCCGACAAAATAGCGCAAACGAAATAGTACAGACAAAATATTTTTTCAGTCATTTTGCAAGAAATACTTTAGATATCGTAAGATATGAATAGAGCTTTTTTTTTTTTTATTTAATGTTATTGTTATTTTTCAGTTATTTTGCAGGAAACACTTAAGATATCTTAAAATATAAATATGCAAACATTATGCAAGAATTATAATAGGCAAAAATGAATAATTTCAAAATATAGCATTTATAGCATTCCAAAAATGTACTTTAAAAACATGGTAAGATACTGTTCACTGGCAATATAGCTGCAAAATGTCTGTTACGTTAGAGATACTTTGTCTTGCTTGCAGCTTTACTTCTTTCTCCAGCATTGTACCTCAGATTGTCCTGTACTCGATCTCTAACATTCCATAATGCTATCTGAAATCTTAGATTCACTCTGTGGTTTCGTGTCTGGCGGCCAATATAGTGTTCTTCCATATAGTCATACAAATTCCCTACATCTGGCCAAGCATCATTTATTTCTTTGAAGGCAGTATTTACATCAGCATGTGGAACAAATGAGATTAAACAAACATTTGGCAAGAAAAGTGATCGCCAACTTAACTAATTCCTGATACACCAAAGTTTGCCAATGCTGCGACAAAAGATGCCCTGGTTTAATTAAAGAGAGATGCTGCAGATAATCAGATTTCTGATTATACTATAACACATGTGTAACAAATACATGATCATACACCTAACTTTTAACATGGTCACCACATTTCAAAATCATATTTTTGCAAGTTATGCATTTTAAACATTGGCCAAAAAGGAAACTGAGATAATTTTAAAGTACACTCTTTCTCTGCAAATATGGCATACTTTTAGATTTATTCATAGTGAAAAGATTAGAGACCTCAACAAAAAATGCTGACAAGGACCTTCACTTACTAAAATCTGAGCTATTCTGTCTTTCCTTTTTTTGCCTGGAAATTTCATGCTATTTTGTAGGTGCTAATTTGTCTGTGCTTTTTTGTCAGGTCACCCCCAAGATGTTATTTACAGAATTGTCAAGTGAAACTATTTTTAGTGTCTGAACCTTTGTATATTATGCTAATTTATACAAAATACCAATATATGTTTACAGTACTTTGCCCACAATAGAACTTATCATATTATTTGTTCAAACCTAGATTCACTTACTAAAATCTGAGCTATTCTGTCTTGCCTTTTTTTGCCTGGAAATTTCATGCTATTTTGTAGGTGCTAATTTGTCTGTGCTTTTTTGTCAGGTCACCCCCAAGATGTTATTTACAGAATTGTCAAGTGAAACTATTGTTAGTGTCTGAACCTTTGTATATTATGCTAATTTATACAAAATACCAATATATGTTTACAGTACTTTGCCCACAATAGAACTTATCATATTATTTTGTTCAAACCTAGATTAATTAAACAAACCTTAAGAACTGTGACATCTTTCAGTTCTGCTGCAAGATGAATCACCATAAGACCAGAATCATTCTTGATATCAGTAGCAGCATTTAGATCTATAAGCAGCTTTGTTAATCTAGCATTTCCTGCAGCCACAGCTACATGGAGTGGTGTGTTTCCATTTATGTCAAGTGCATCAATTTCTCTTGCTCCTGTGGTTTTTCAAGATGACAATAAAATGAATGAATAGAACAAAGATGACTATTTGAAAAAGAGGTAGGCCTAGAATTAAAAAGTATTACATTTATTTGTTCAACATTGTTCCCTAAAATGCTAAAGCCAATAATGAATTGTTAGCATGCCTTTCTACAATAAATAAATGGAGCATTTTTACAAGTATTAACACCTGCAATATGCATTAAATAAAATTTTGCATTCAAAAATTAATTTAGAAAGTTGTCACTTTGAAGTATTGTACAATGCAACTAAAAAAAAAAAGTTATTCCTCTCATGACAAGAAGGAAAGAATAGCTCTTAACTGCTGTTGAACTCTATTGTTAACATGATTCTAACCTAGCAGCTATGTCTAACAGACAATCAACTGTTGATGAGTAAGAAATGTTTTTGTGTATTTATTAGTGTATTTGTTTCTTTGTGCTTATGTTAATGAATACAACAGTAACCTACATTTTTTTTAAACAAAACACTAATTTGGTCATAGTCTAAATAGTTTGAGAATCAGATGTTTTGCAAGTTTCAGATATTCCTTCAAGAAGGATAATTTTTAATTCCCAGTCCAGAACAATAATGCATGACAGCAACGGGTTGGAACACAAAACCATGGAGGAGACCATACAACATTGTCAGGCAGCATTTTATATTCAACATTTTTAAATGAATGTGTAAATCAAATTGAGCTCATCCTATGTTGGAAATAGAACTAAAAGACCAAGTTATAAACAAAAAAAAATTTACCATACAAAGATTTGACAATCAATTTAATGACATCTTCCTGATTATTTTGAACAGCCACATGAATGAGGTGACTACCATTTCTTCCAGTCAGAGTAATAAAATTAGGATTTTCCTCAAAAAGGGTTTTCAGATTTTCAGTCATCCCATCAGCAGCCCACTGAAAATGTGATGGTAAGAGTAAATTAAAAGAGAAAACATAAGACTGGGCAACACCATTAACTTAAGCACACATATAAAATAGAACTAATACTTCAAAGTATTAAGATTTCCCAATTCAGAAGCAATTAGACACACACAAATAATAACACATGTACAATCACTAATGAATGCTTACATTTAACACCAATGGGGAAAAACAATGTAAATTAGAGACACTCCAGGACAGAAGACTAAGATTAAAGTAGCAGTAATACATAAAACACAAAAACAAGACAAAAACAAAACCTCATGAATTACTCAGAAATACATAAAAGATAAAGGCACATTTCTTATTCCAACTTTCTAAGTGCCATGAGAACATGGAATGGGATGCTGGGATAAACCAGGAACACTAACAAATAAGCTTGACACATTCACACCTTCAGGGCCAGTCCTAACTATTGCGGGGCCCTATGCAAAACTGATTGCACGGGGCCTAGTCTGGGTTGGAATAAGGATAATTGAAAAAAATAATAAATAATAATAATAAGTGAAAATTAAGATTTTGTATTAGAAAACAAATTGACTTTAAAATTTTATTCATTCTTTACTAAGTATAAAATTGCGATCAAATTAACTTTACTTTATGAACCTTGCAACCTATGGCATATTTCTATGCCAGTGACTATAAAAGTAAATAAAGTATTGGAACTTCCAATTAAGGTGAAAATTTGCCTGATTATTACATTATATTACATGAAAGCTGACAATGCCTTTTTTCTTTTATCGCGCGTAGGATTGGCGTTTTCTGCAATGAATGACACCCACAAATGACAATTTAGTATATTTTTCAGAAGATTTTGATAAATTCAGATTTTCAGGAATTTTCGATTATATTTTGCAATTTAATAATCACACCTAGAATTAGCGCGGGGCCCACTGCGAACGCATAGGTTGCAGTGGCCTAAGAAGTGGCATTTGAAGAGAGGGGTCATTGTTTTTGGCACACTTTTTCTTCCACTTCTTGAGCTACTTATTAATGAAATGATTGTACCATGAGCTCAGTACATTTAGCTCATCTCTCTACAGTTCACTAAGAGAAAACTAAAAGCCAAATTACAAGCAGACTAATCCTTATGATGTTTATTGGTTTGGAAGTAAAGCACACAAATACCTCAAAGATTTCTCCATGATCCATTCTATGGAATCCTTGTTAAAGTTGCTTTTTTTTTAAATCGTAAAAAGTATGTGAAACTAATATGTTGAGGTCCTTTGTTTATCACCTTTCATTTTATGTCTGTAGACATGTTGCAAAGGTTCTTGACCTGAAATAAACCAAGAGAAAAGACAAATCAAACATTGTAATGCAATCATTTGACAAGTGCAATGAATTGTAACAAACATAGAAGAGCCTATGAAACCATTTGGATCAATCAGTTTGATATATACATAAATAGCATTAAAAAAAATAAAAATATTACCATTATTTTTTACTGGGATTGGGAAAAAAGGGGGTGGGTGGGGGGAAGGAGAGCACTGGAAGGTCTGGGTATTTTGATGAGAGAATAAAATGGTGAGCCAACTAAATAAAAAAAAACAAAAACAACTATCAATTAGTTAATAATAAATTTCAGACAATAATGCTTTTACCTTGCTGTCATTATAAAAGTATTGTATCACTACACTCTCTGCAATCTAAAAAAACTAGATGGAACAAATGTGTGTGTGTATATATATATATATATATATATATAAATATAACTTAACTTATTATTATTATTAAACCAGCGTTTATCTCTTTTGTTTGGTGAGTTTTAAGTTGGTATTTGATTTTCTAGAATGTTTTTAAGATGGTTTTTAATGAAATTCCAGAGGTCATCAACTGGTAGGTTAATGTCTTTTTTTCTGATAAGAATGTTGAAACTTTAATTCAGCTTAGTGTAGTTGTGTTATGTTACATTTGATCCAGAGAAAGAATTTTCTTTTAGGTTTTATATTTGTTACTGCTTTTATTTGACTGTATTGTTATGACTTTGCCATGCGCACCGCCATCCAAGATAGTGCAGAAAGAAGGTGCGCACTATCTGTGACTAAACAAGTCGGATGTTGACATTAGGAGACAAACGATTTCCGCCCAGGAGAGAGCCAATATGGAGATGCTGTACTCAAGGCAGATGCCCTTTGTGTTTGTCACGTCTCTATGTAAATAAACGTCTATGTCCTCATTGAGTTGCCTCCCTTTAGTTATTACAATTGGTGTCAGAAGTGGGATTATAGGCAACTCAACGAGAGGAGGTAGGCTTTGATTACAATGACATATTTGAAGCTATTACATCAGCTCTCAATTAAAGAGATAAGACAAGAACTTCGGGACCAAGGTTTAAAATCCCTCGGTAGCAGGGAAACGCTCACGGCAGGTCTGAGGCAAGCTCTGATCAATGAAGAAGAAGATCCGGAGACCTACACATTTGAAATTGAACTTGGGATTGTTGAGTTCATTGGCAAGATCCAGGACTTTTTTGGTGCATTTGATGAACAACTGAACATGAACAGGAACATAATGTTGAACAAAGTTGATGAAAGTGTATTGCAAGTAGAAGGCCAAATAGACCAAAGTGATAAAATTGTGTTGCAAGCAAAAGGAGGAATAAACTCGTTAGGGAAGGAGCAGTTGCCTGGTCAGGACTGTGGCTTCACAAACAGTGGTGATGGAGGCGCTGGGTATTGGAGCGCTGTCTGTGACTGTGTTGTGGGCAAGTCAGGCGGGGATGACTTTCATGGCGAGAAACGGGACAATGATTGCTGCGGCGATATCAATGGGATATACAGAATTGAAAGAAAAGAAACAACTGAAGAAACCAGAGAAGTCTGTTATGAGCCTGAAACTTTTGTTCCTGGTATACCTGCAACGAGCCGGACAGATCAAGACAACATTGGGTCTGCGTCCAAGCTGGCTGCTGTGGACCTTAAAGACCTCTGTTTATCTGTCAGTACCTTTGATGAGAATTCAAACCATGAAAGCCTCAAGACTGTTTCTGATTCCTTGCCTTGGATGTCGTCTGGTGAAATTGCAAATACGGGCCTCAACAATGACTGAGGCAGAAACAATGAATTTGACTTTGGCAGCGGCATAAGAGAGAACTCCATACTTGGCAACTGCATCCAGGCGATTGACATGAACTGTATATGCAGCGTCCTGTGGGGACAGTGCCCATGCCAAGAAACCCAGCTACAAGACCTGAACTTGACAGAAATGTGTACTTCTGCCCACATCAGTGAATGTGACTTGAACGGTGGTGAATTAATCCCAGCAAAACCTGATGTAGTGGTGGATGAACATTACAAGGATACTTTATGGGCATACCTTACAGATGAAGCTGAGAAAGACTATGTGCTTGAAACCATGGCTAGCTGTGGGCCTACAACTGTGTCACGACACGTTCATGGAAAAGGTCCGCTGACTCAGCATCTTAGAACAACAACCCTGGAATCTACGGTGATCGCCACAACATCCATTTGTGTTACGTGGCTGGCAACCCTGACCTCCACTAACTCTCCATGTGTCAGCTGGCTGGCATCAGCGACTATCGTCATGAGGTCGAAGCAGCGACCACGATATCGCATCAAGCGTAGACTGGCCAACTGGAAGAAGAGGAAGCGACGACTACGGGAAACTGTGCAGATGGCTTTGTGGGCAACAGGCACCCTAACGTCTGTGGTTCCCACTGATCGACCTCCACCTGAACTGTCAAAGCTCCACAGTACTGTTTCTTTTCGGGACGAAAAGTGCTAAGACGGGGGCAATGTTATGACTTTGCCATGCGCACTGCCATCCAAGATAGTGCAGAAAGAAGGTGCGCACTATCTGTGACTAAACAAGTCGGATGTTGACATTAGGAGACAAACGATTTCCGCTCAGGAGAGAGCCAATATGGAGATGCTGTACTCAAGGCAGATGCCCTTTGTGTTTGTCATGTCTCTATGTAAATAAATGTCCATGTCCTCGTTGAGTTGCCTCCCTTTAGTTATTACAGTATCATGGTCAGATAGTCAGGGGATTATTTCATAATTTAAAATTACCACTAATCCAGGTCTGTTAGAAATAGATCTAATATGTTGTTTAGTCTAGTTGGTTTTTAATAATTTGATCTGAATTTAAAATGTGTAATGTTTCTATGAATAGTTCATTAATATCCTTAAGGTTGAAGTCACCTATAATCCCAAAAACTACATTTTATGTTTTTCCTTAAGTAATTAAAAGCTTTAAATTATAGATATAACTCAATTTAGCATTATTTTCAATAATTAATAAAACTTTATCACTTTTAGCCTAAGACTGCTCTGAGTCAGTCTGACTAGATCTAGATACTCTAGAATCTAGATCTGTAGACAATGGACTATAGATCTATATAGAGTCTACTAATTTAGAATAGAATATTAGAATAGATATTTCTAGACAATGGAACTATACTAGGCTCTAGACTAGATCTATATAGGTTCTTTTATATTAAAAAAGAAGAATGGCTCAATTTCAAGGTCAAGATATATTAGAATTTGGCAGTCTAGATTAATAAATGTGTCTATTAGATCTAGACCTACATCTAAACTCAGCACAAAGAAATTATAGATATAGATCTAGTATCTACTAATCTAGTCTTCTATTTTAGAACATACTATATAGTCTAGATCTATAATTTGGAGAGGTTTAATGTAATGAACCAACAAGACGGGAGACTATGACAAGAATTCTAGATCTAAACTCTAGTTACTAAGTTTGTAAAGTATAGAAATCTAGTATTTCTAGTTTCAAATTTCATTAGATAAGATAATAATAGACTACCATAAATAATAAATCAACATGTTTTTTAAGCTATTGAATTGCTTTCGTTCGGTTATTTAAATCTGCTCGATACGACGATAGATCTAAGCTCCTTCATCTATATAGATTAAAACAAATAATTATAGGATTTTATATAGATTCTATGTCTATATCTAGACCATCTTAAATGCAAATTTTGTAAATTGTAAGAATGAGTCTAGATTATTCTCAAGTCTTAGATCTAGATAGAGAGATATAACTAAACTCTATTTCTAATCTTAGTAATCTAGAATTTACATTTTAAATTTCCGGCTTTTGTAAGTTCATGGAAGTGCATGCACCATCAGATCATTCACCATGTTATTATTGTTGACCTATAGACTAAAGTCTATATAATAATATACCTTTTTTTTTGTTACCGATGTTTCTTAGCCGGTAGATTTAGATCTAGACTAGAATTGACTAGACTGTCTAGATCTATGTAGACCAAGCCAGTTCTGCGATTCCAAGTTAACTTTTGATAAAATTTACTTTTCTTTTGGCACGCCGTTTTAGAGATCCGTGTCCATGTTTTTGAGCCCACCCACGAAGTTTTTGGTTTCCACGAAGGTAGAGTCTACATGTTTCGGATGTTTCTTCAGAATTTAAGATTATTGGATATCTACATCTTAGCCCAAACCTCGCGCAGCTGCAGGGCTGGAAAAGGGGGAGACAACACGACCTGACAGCAACCCATCGGATCTGATCATTATTGAAAAAAAACGACACGACATTAGCGTGAAGCTTTAAGCAACAGTTTCCGGACTTGCAACTTTTTTCCTTCCATGATAAGAATCTAAGCTAATATATCTAATACGAAAAAAAAAAAAAACAACTCTAAAATTCTACTTTTCTAAGACAAAAAAGAAATACTTAAAAGCTACGATAGGCATTATATGGGGGAATGCTCACTACAGCTTCAGCTAACTCTTAAAAAGCCACGTGGATGTCAGATCGCTCTATCATCTGATGAAAGACTTGTCGAAAGAGACCTCAAAGCTATAGGCTGACCATTCCCAAGGCCAAGTCCTTTGACTAGTTTTATAATAAAATTATGGAAGCATTAATGCATTGCATTCAGCCAGGAGACTATTCAATCTCACCTGATCAAGAAAAATCTAAAATATGCCAATAGATCTACATTGGACATCAATGCCTAACGGATTCCAATAAAACAGATAGAGAGAAAGGAAAGGCAGAGTTTGAGAAGTGAGACCAAAAAATTATGTTTCAACTTTATTTGATATAAAACACAAAGACTTAAGTGAGTCAAATCATTATTTATTCTCTCAAGTACAGTACAGTACACCTATCTTAAATAGAAACAAGTAATCTTTAATTAAATCAAATCATCATAAATAGTAACTAGTCATTTTAAATAGAAACTAGTAATCATAAATAAAATCAAGTCTTCACACATAGAAATGAGTCATTTTAAACAGACATGAGTAATTTTGAATAAAATGAAGTCATCATAAATGAAATGAGCCATTTAAATAAAACATGTATGATATTAACAAGGCTTTAGTGTGGTCAACACATTTATTGTTTCTTATTTTGGAAGAACATAACTAGTCTTTATAGGTCTCAACAGGCTTACAGGGCACTTGTAGTATGAAGAAAAACCCTCTAATATTCTGAAGAAATACAAGAAGTTGATAAATGATATTATAAAAGAATATATAAAATATCTAATAAAATAATTTAAAACATTACAAAAATTGATTGAACTTTATAAACGCCTTAGAGTACAAATATTCTCTTGTAGACGTTTTAAAAATAAATACATTAATGGATTTACAGAACTAAAAAAATGAATATATCTTAGGCATCTAGATTCTAGTTGCAATTTTTGCAGTATCAATTTGGAGTCAAAACAGTTTTGTAAAAATATGACTTATTGCACTTATTTTGTTGACAGTTCCCCCTGGCTGATTGGGAAATGTTTATTAATCTTATAGTGGAGTCTGTGTGTTCAAATATTATTTTAATCATAAATTACATATAAATCAAAATTTTACTATATTCAGAAAACTTTTCATGTTATATTGATTGTTACATCTAAAGCTTTCGAATGTGTAAGAATAGTGGACAAATTATTATCATTGCCAACAGATTTGATAAAAGTGTCATTGAAGAAAAACAACAACAATGAAAGCCAAGAAAAGCAAAAAGTAATTTTTAGGATTTTCCTTTTCATTAAAAGAAACATATATTAATTTTTCTATTTTTTCCAAAGATTTTAGAAATTAATTTCAACTGAAAAATGTTCTGCAGAATAACAAAATCAGTTTTTAAATAAATCTAGACCTACATATCAACATGGTTAGGCAATTATTACAATTACATTAATATCAAAAAAAAAAAAAGATCAAGAGCTTACAATGATTAATGCAAATTCACTGCATCATTATAAGTTTTTTTTAAAGCCTAACTATTGTTACAATTATTATAACATATAAAAAAAAAACACAAAAATAACTCCATCCCCCCCCCCCCCCCCCCCAAAAAAAAAAAGAAAAAATGAGGTCAGCTTTTTTCACCATTATTCTCAGAGCTTTTCAAAAAGGAAAAGTGTGAGTACTGTAACAATTGTTGCAACAGGGCAGAATTTGAAATACGTTTATCACAATTGAATAAAACAACAACAACAGACACTTAAAGTAACCTTTGATAAGCAGTAAGTAAATAAGTAATTAAGATAATTAATAGTGGATTTTAAGGTAACCAATACCTGATTTTCAAGTGAACAGATCATCAGGTTTCATTTTTGGTTATTCTTTTTGTTTTACAAGCCCTAATTTCTGTTTCATTGCAACCAATATTGCTCTCATCTCAAGGCAAACTTTCTCAACTTTCATAATGCTAGGAATGAAGATTCACATTTTGTTTATTTCTACTATATATCTGAATTTTTAAAACACAGTGATATTTTGTTGACAGTCCCCCAGTTTTATTATAATTCATCCTCACATCTCTTTGTGAACTCTTACTGATGTTATGAAATACTTAACAGCAGTTATGCTGTCTAGCCTCTATTCTCTATTACACATTGATGTAATGTAGCACCTAAGTATAGTTATGCTAACATTTATTCTCCATTTATTCTCTATTACACATTGATGTTATGTAGCACTTAAGTATAGTTATGCTAACATCTATTCTCTATTACACATTGATGTTATGTAGCACTTAAGTATAGTTATAGTAACATTTAATTTTTTATTACTATAGTAATAACATTTATTCTCTATTACATATTGATGTAATGTAACACCTAACATTAGTAAAGCTGCCAAGCATCTATTCTCTGGTTCAAATCCTACACACTGTTGTTATGCCCTATGACTCTTAATGTTGTCAGGGCCAGCCTTAGATGATTAGAGACCCTGGCCCTAGGTGAGGTGAATTTGGTGGTCCCAAATGAAATAGACAAATAAAAAATAAACAGCAAAAAAAATTAAAAATTATGCAATTTATTAAAAACCTTGTGTACTCTAACAATAACATTAAGGACAAGTTTTACTATTTCTTCTGTTAAAAAAAAACGTATGTGAGGCCCCCAATTGAAGGCCCTTAGCAGCTACCTAGTTTGCCTATGCCTAAGGCTGGCCCTAGTGTTGTTACACACCAACTAGCACTTAGGGTAGAACTAGAAGTGTAGAGCAGGTGAAAATTAATATTGTGTGGATACATTATATCTTAGAATGAATCTCAAAAAAGTTCTCACCTCTTTTCAATTGCTTGCAACTCTCTTTTAAAATCAGGATCACTGTCCTTTAGTTCTGAAGTAAACTGAAATCAATGAATGGGATATCTTAAAAAAAAACTAAAAAATGACACATACATATATGGTCTACATATATTTTGTAAAAGTATATTTTTTCACACATACTTAAGGAATATGTTGATTCTGTTCTTGAACTAACTCAGTTGATATAAAAAAATATAAATGTTATATCTTATTTGTGAGCTTATATATCATCACCATCATTCTACTAATGTTACACAAAAAGTCATAATAAAAAAAAAATAATAAAAAATTGATGACACAAATAATAAAAATAATTGCAGTGTGTTATGGTTTGTTAAGACATCCTTTTTAAACATTAAACCAAAATCCTTGAAAAGTTTGAAGAGGAAAATAAATTAAAGTCTTAATATGTTTGATGGGGATCAGAGATCTTCCATAAAAATGAGTTAATAATATATAACCAGGTAAGACTGCAATAAAAAAAAATTAAAGAAAAGGGCTAATGAACTATTTTGTAAATAGAAAACATATTCTTAAACAATAGTTTAAGTACTTGCCGTAAAAGCATATTTCTCAACAAAGCCAAGGCGATTGGTAAAGATGAACACTTTCTCCCCAACAATGTTGGATAAAAAAGAAAGCATTGAGTCTACTTTAGCTAAAAACTGGACCTTTGTGGGACAAAAAAAAATAATGCATTAACAATTAAACTTAAGACCTCTTCCTAACAGAGATAAAATGTCTACAGTTGAACCTTATACAACTTGACTTCAATCTCCTATTGTGGAACAAACAAGATGTTTAGTTTGAATGAGTAGGACTTAATACAGAATACTTTTTCTTTTGTGATACTATGATGTACTTGAGGTCCAATAACCCCCAACATACATCAAGCACCTGTTAGAGAGGGTAAAAACAGATTATGCTTTGGTCACTACTGGTTAATTAATGGCCACATAAAATTCACTTTAGTTATAGATTCATTTAATATAAGGATTTGATACTTTTTTTTAGGCTCAGAGTACATATGCCCAACCTGTGACCGCAGCTGTGTATCAAGGATTTGCCTCTTTAGTCACACAAGAAGATGCAAAAGGAAAAAATAATTTCAGAAGATGTAAAATGCCACAGACAGACAGATAGTACATAGGCCTAAATCCTTAGTAATTCTATACACTTTATTTATTTCACTAATAGGCTGGTTTCAACATTTTGCTATATATAAAAAGTATTTTTGAACAAACCTGATATTCTACTCTTTTCTCTTCTGCATCACGACTGGCAGAGGAAATGTCTCCAACAGCTAATCCAATCTGAATATAAAAAAAACCCAGTAAGGTTTAAAGCATAAAAAATTGCCACATTTGAACAAAGTTTTTTAAAGACATGAAGATATACACTATTGTTATTTGAAATTGATTAGAAGATCATAATTATAAATAAGCAGGTGTAAGATTCAATGATCATTCTCATCCTAACAGAAGGATGTTATGGCAAGGGATTTAAGAAGCTTCTTGTTTATTCTCTGTTTCAAAAACCATTACTTCTTCTCCTTGTATTGTTTCAGCTGTGAAGTTGCTGACTATCTTCTTTTGACTCAATTAGACTTTGTCTTTACTTTCTTATACAAGGCAATGGCTAGGAATTAGTATGCTACAATTAGAATTTACATTAGCTATGTGACACTATTTATCAACATAAAATAAGAGGGGTATTGGAGGGGGGGTCACTAAGTAAGGGTTTGCAATTAGGTACACAATTCACGAATAATACTAAAGTACCAGTAATGGTTTGTTTTATAAATAAAAAATTCCCCAACAGAACACTGAAATAAGGATGGGTTTGTAATTAGGTACACAATACACCAATGTAACACAACAGCTAGGTATTGTCCTAGATACACAAATCAAAAGTCTAAGACTACAGGTAGGTTGTATTGGGCTACTGCTACTCACCATCAAGTTCAACAACATAAAAGGTAAGAAAAGCACAAAAACAAACAACATAACAAATGTGACATTCCCAAAATGTGCTGTATCAGGTGAGTCATCTTGATAGCCTTCAGTCAAAAGAATCAAGAAATCTTTCTTAAAGATCTGAATGAATGTAAACATAATGGACTGGAACGGGTACAAATGAGATTGCAGAGGCTGAAAAAAAAGCAAAAAATAAAAAGCAATTGAACATGATTGCTTTCTTTCAAAATATCAATTTAGCCACGTGGTTCTCTATCTCTTCTATACAAATTACGTAATACACAATGACAACTCCTGTCCTGTAATAGGTTTGGACTAAAATGTAATAATCTTCATTTCTAAAGGCAAGTCCAAAACTTGTAAAACAAACAAAACATGAGAAATCAAAGAGAATTACCTCATTATTTAACTAGACATAAAAAGACAGGCCAAACGCAGTGATCATGTGATACATTTTTATCGTTGTTTTATCAATATTATCACGTGGCTAAATGTTGTTTGTTTACGATTGGTGAATAAGGTCCATTAGGCTGAGTTGATAATACATTTTTTGCAAGATAGTAGAGAAAAAAATCTTTGAAAACTTAAATTTTTTACTAACAAATTAATCAGTCACCATAAGCCTTCCTGTATCAATCATTTATTAAATGAAAATAAAAGACTTCTAAGTGAAATATTACCACATTTTCTGTCCAAAGCAATGATCTTTGTTGTAATTATTTGTCAAACTTATAAAAAATATTGAAATAAAAAAATTTAAAACCTTCAAAAATGTATATCCTAGGGATGAAACATTCAAACTTTATGATAGCAATGACACGTAAACTTTTTAATAGTCATGAAACTTTCAAACTTTATAATAGTGGTGAAACATTCAAACTTTATAATAGTGATGTAACAATAATAGGAATGTGATAATAGGAATGAAACATTTAAAGTTTATGATAGTAAAAAATTCAAAATTTGTAAATGGGATAAAACATTTAAACTTTATAAAAGTGGTGAAACATTCAAATATTTTCAAAAGTCTCTGTGTCTTTAAAAGAAATTTTGCTGAAATAAATTTAGACAGTTCAGTTCTCCAGTGACATCCATTTACGGATGTTTTACTGTACTTCAACTAAACACTGGTAATGAATGACTGCCTGGTTATGTGGTATGAGCTTCAGACTCATCACAATGGTCCCAAGTTCAATCCCTATGAGATTCATCCTCTCCTGTCCTGTAATAGGTTTGGACTTACTTACTTAGACTTAGGTCTAAGCTGTCTCCATAAAGATCTGTCACTGGCAATGTCTGAAGCCTCTCCCACCTGGTGTCCACTGTTCTGAGGTCCTCCATGAGGGTGTGACGACAATTAATACGAGGATGTCCCTGTTTGCGCTTTCCTCGTTTTGGCTTCCATTTTATCGCAACTCTTGGTGTGCGTAATTCATTTTGATATAGAACATGTCCTGCAAACCTCATGCGACGCTCAGTCACAACCTCACTAAGAGTTCGACTCCCAGTTCGCCATAGGATTTCCTTGTTTGAGACCCGATCTGTGTAACTGACTCCCAAAATCCGTCTCAGCCATCTCTGTTGAGCCACATTTAGTCTTTTCTCAATTTTGACAGATGACTTCCACGTCTCACATGCATATGTAGCAGTTGGAATGACGATTGTGTTGAGAAGGTGTATTTTTGTCTTGAGTCCAATGGCTTGGCTAGTCCAAATAGGCTGCAGCCTTTGGAAAATGCTACCTGCCTTTCCTATTCGGCATGCTGCATCATGGTAAGCATCTCCATCATTTGCTATGATGCTGCCAAGGTACGTGAACTTGTCCAGCTCTTCAAGCTTTGACTAGCCATGTCTGACAGGAACACCCTTTGCCTTATATCCCACTCGCATAATTTTAGTCTTATCCAAGTTTATGCGGAGGCCAATTTTGGGTGCCTCTCTGTCTAGGCTCTCCGTCATTTCTTGAATGCATTTATTTGTAGCCCCGAGTAGTGCAACATCATCAGCAAAGTCCAAGTTCGTCAATCGAAGTTGTTCATGCCATGGAATACCAAAGGCAGTCTGGTTCATTGCTCTCCTCATTATGTAGTCGGCTAGGAGGAAAAAAAAAGGGAGATAAGATGCACCCCTGTCTCACACCTGTCTCGATTGTAAAAAACTCTGTTTTAATGCAGCATCTAGGCTGACAGTAAAGGTGTCGTAGGATCTGGAAGAATCTAACTATTTTCCATAGTGATTCTCAGTGGACACTATCAAACGCTTTTTTGAAGTTTACGAAACTGATCGTTAGCCGTTGTTGGTACTCAAGACTTTGTTCTATGATATTTCGTAGAACGAAAATCTGCTCTGTACATGATCTGCCTCTTCGGAAACCTGCTTGTTCTTCTCTGAGCCTTTCATCTACAGACTGTTGAAGCCGTCTCAACAAAACAGTGCTGAAAACTTTGCCTGGGACAGAGAGGAGAGTAATGCCCCTCCAGTTGTTGCAGTCTGTCAAGTTGCCCTTTTTTGGAAGCTTTACAATCCCTCCCTTTTGCCAGTCCTCTGGGACTTTTGAAGTTCGCCAACAGAGATTTAAGAGATCAGTCATTCTGTTAACAATGCACTGTTCCCCATATTTTAGCATTTCTGCTGATATCATGTCTAGCCCTGGTGCTTTGTTATTCTTTAACACTGCAATGGCCATGGTAACCTCCTCAGCAGTTATTGGGTCTGTCTTGAACTTGAGATCATTGTCTGGAGAGGGGTCCTTGAATATGTAAGTTAGGTCTGGCGACAGTTAATTAAGGGTCTCTTTAAAGTGCTCTACCCATCTTGCATCTTGTTCTTCGTTCGTTAACAAAGTTTTGCCTTGCTTGTCTTTTATCGGTGCCCCATGTCCACTCATTGCTCCAGTGAGATCTCGGACAATACGATGGAGGGTTTTTGTGTCATTTCTGCTTGCTGCTGCTTGTGCCACTTGTCCCTTCTGCTCAATCCAGTCCAGTTTATCTCGCCGACAACTTCTCTTTACTTTCAGATCTGCTTCCCTATAGGCTTCTTCCGCTAGGCTGCGATCCTGTGTTTCATTTTTCTGATCTCGTCTAAGTTTGGCCTCTTTCCTCTCATCTATCAATTTTCATGTTCTGTCTTGTATCCACCGTTCCTTGTATGAACCTCGCCTCCTTCCGATAACTTCTTCCGCGCACCCAATAGTGGTATCTTTGAAGTTGGCCCACTCTTCTTCAAGGGTCAATATATCTGCAAGAGCCTCAAAGCGGTTCGTTAGTTTCAATTGTAACTGTGCTGCAGTATTGCCGTCTTTAAGCTTTTCTACATTAAATGGGCGGGGTCATGTGGCTCGTTTTGGTTGGCGTTTCAATCAGAGCTTACATTTGCCACTGACAAGGTAGTGGTCTGAGCCGATATCCGCTCCTCTGTGGGTCCGCACGTCTAACAGAGATGACCTCCATCATTTGGAGATGCAAATGTAATCTATCTCGTTAAAGGTTTCTCCATTTGGTGATCGCCATGTTTTTTTGTGTATTTGTTTGTGCTTAAAATATGTGTTTCCAATTGAATGGCTGTTGGATGCGCAGAGAGAAATCAAGCGCTCTCCATTATCACTGATGTTTTCTGCAGAGCCATACGGTCCCATTACATATTCAAAGCCAGTTCGGTTGGAATTGATTTTGGCGTTAAAGTCTCCCATCAGTAGAATTTGGTCGTGAGTAGGTGTTTCATCAAGAGTGGTTTGTAGTTGTTTATAGACATTATCTTTGATGGTATCTTCTAGATCCTCTGTAGGGGCATATGCTTGGATGGTAGTGACTTTGATTTGCTTTGTTTGGAGGCTAGCTGTAATGATGCGGTCACTGACCGGCTTCCAAGCAATTAGCGCTGAAGCTGCTATTTTAGACATGATGGTCCCATTACATATTCAAAGCCAGTTCGGTTGGGATTGATTTTGGCGTTAAAGTCTCCCATCAGTAGAATTAGGTCGTGAGTAGGTGTTTCATCAAGAGTGGTTTGTAGTTGATTATAGAAATTATCTTTGATGATATCTTCTAGATCCTCTGTAGGGGCATATGCTTGGATGGTAGTGACTTTGATTTGCTTTGTTTGGAGGCGAGCTGTAATGATGCGGTCACTGACCGGCTTCCAAGCAATTAGCTCTGTCTATTTTAGACTTGATGATTCCTACACCACCAATGTGCTCCTTACCATGTCCTGAATATATTATTGTCTTGCCATCATTGATTATTTGTCCACTTGATGTCCACCGCATCTCGCAGATCCCAAGGATGTCCAGCCAGTAAGAGTCAAACTCTCTTAAAAGTTGGCCAGTTTACTGCATTGATTCAGGGTTCTTACATTCCACGTGCCTATAAGAGTCGGCTTCCTTGCGTTGAAAGGCTTGCCATGTATCGGGTATTGGACTTCCAGTTGGCTTTGATCCAACACCGTCATCAGGGTTTGGCCGCCCTCGCCGCATGTATAATTTTCATTATGTGTCGAGTTTGCCGTTTCTGTAGCAATAGTGGTTTTACAGGGTGGGGTCGCTAGCCCCACGCCAAACCCTCCTCCTTTTTCACCCGGGCTTGGGACCGGCAGATAGCGGAGTTAGGTTTGGACTAAAATGTAATAATCTTCATTTCTAAAGGCAAGTCCAAAACTTGTAAAACAAACAAAACATGAGAAATCAAAGAGAATTACCTCATTATTTAACATGACATAAAAAGACAGGCCAAACGCAGTGATCAGCATACAAAGTATGAGGGAAACTTTAAAAAAGATCTTTACTGCTTCAATAAACATCAGAATGTAGACTCCAAAGAAATCAATACTGAAATAACAGCAATAACAATCTCTACATAAAGCCAGCCATTTATCATTATTTTAAAGTGCTAATGCATAAGGATCTCAAACAAAGAATCAGGTTAGAATCATTTGATAGGTTAGTAAAACTCAAGTCATTCTAGCACCGTTTATTAATATGGAGAAAATATGATGAGCCTTGTAACTGTTAACTTGATGATGTGTAGTTACCTCTGGTGTTGTCAAATGGTAAATTCTTTCTTATCCACCTTCCACCCTCCAAAAACAAATTCCATTGTTATAAAAACGCAAGAACAAAAAAATAAATCACTTAGTTAATGCATATGAAGGAGTGATTTAGTTGTGGTTTACTAATGAGTACCGTATGTGCACAAGAAAAAAATGGTCACTATTCAGGCCATCATTTCTTTCAAATTTACTAATTGATATTAATGAAACAATATTTTCAAAATATTTTTAAAATATAGACATGTTTCAATGATTCTCAAAAGTAGTTTTTTTTTGTTTAATCATTAATGCAATAATCAAAGAATGAGGACTTATTTAAATATCTTTTAACATGCATTATTTTTCTAAATTTACAGCCATTTTCATTATTAATAACAAGAGTACAGCCATTTCTTCAAAGAATAGAGTAGAAATATGCCTTCTTAAAAATATTTTGGAAGCAAAAAAAAAATAAAAAAATTGAGACTTTTATCAAACCAAAGGATGTCATACTTGTCATACATCAATAATAAGTCTAGTTTCTAGTCCTTATAAAAAAAGTAGAAATAGTCATATATAACATCATAAATATCTCACCTGGTTAGCTGGAAAAGTCCATTCAGCCAAGTTAGTAACACAGCAATAGCAATTGCTTCCCATTGAGTATGAATTGCATACCCAAATAGGAAGGTCAAGGAAAAGTACAGGCAGCAGATGTAGAGGACAAGTTCTATGGCTATATTAAAATCCATAAAGATTCTTTCCTAAAAAGAAAAAAAAAATGCATAGAAGAATTAACAACAGGACACATTAGTTAGGTCAAGGTCATTAGTTTGTGGATAGAAGTGTAGAGAAACTCTGCACAGTGTAGGAGCCAAAATAAACCTGGCAAGTGCTTGTGAAATTCATTAACTACCCATTCAAATAGATTACACCTATCTAAATTGAAAATGAGGACAAAATTTAAAATTTAATTAATTGTGTTCTAACACATTAGGATTGTGAGTCGAGGAGGGGTGCATTTATAGAATCATTTCCAGAAGAGAATTGTATATTAACAGAATGAGATTCTTAATGGGATCACAATGGCCATTGGGCCCCACGATGACCTAACCACCATTAAAAAAATGCGAACAAAAACTTTATGGCCATATCACAAAGTCTTCAGGGCTTTCTTCAGAGAACAGTGTCATGGAAAGAAGACAAGGCAGACAAAGAAAGCAATGGGAAGACAGCATCAAAGAGTGAACAGGCCTGTACCTGAACGAGATCCTACTTATGGTAAAAGATAGAGTGGAATGTAGGTAGACAGTCAACAGATTTAGTGAAGGTATTGCTTTGATCTCAACCTGGTAACATTCCTCCTGACAGTATTTCCAAAACTTGTAAAAGTGACAAGTTTGCAGTGATAAGATTCAAAATACAAATAAAAAAGTAATCTTGGCAACTCTTGTTAACTGGTAAAAAAAAATGCAAAAAATTAGCTTAGGTTTAACTGACTCTTGATGCAGCCATCAACAAGTATTTAGTCAATATCAAATGCAGATAAAAGACAACAACCTTGATACAAAAATCACAAAATCGACTCTACAAGAAATTAGGATGGTTTCTAGCAACAGGCCATAAGATGTGCAGTCAAGGGTCATGATATTTTTTAAATTTATTAAAATGAAAGTAGCTTTAGTAAGCTTGTATCATCTATTTAAATGCTAGACCATGACCATACTTAACCATGTTCTATTTGAGAGATGTAGTTAAGGACTATTTGTTTCCACAGAAACAAGTCAAAAACCTAAATCAAGCAATACTTTAGTAAAAGCTAAGTAGTATATATATCTTACCCTCAGCTTTTTCATTAAGTATATAATGACTTTTAATGTTTGAACCGTGCTGAACAGGCATATAAAACTAAGCTGATAACGTTCATGAAACTGTTTCAAATAGAACATGGCACAAATATATTAGCTGTCAGTAAATAAAAATAGCAGTAGACAGGATATAAACAGTTCTAGAGGCATTGGCTGTGTTTAGAATATAGAGTAGCGAGAAGATATTTTCAATGAGAAAAGGAAGACTCTTGTCACATGTGAAATGTTTGTTGTAACCATCATTGGGAATGAAATTTAGAGTTTGTCAGTAATGTACATTAGTTTTAAGCTAAAGTGTAAAATCTGCTGGCCGGCTACATTCCTGTTACTAGCAGGTCATTCAGATTAGTTCAATGTACTTCAAATGTCTTTAAACTTGAGAATGTTGATATAATTGAGGATAATATGACCAAATGGTAGAACAAAGTTTGCATTAAAGATTTGAATTTGTATTTATAAGACAGCATTAAGGTTTCCATAATGAAATAACGTAGGGTTGCCTAGCATCACATGGCCAGGGTGAAGAAAGTATGGCTACTTTAATGATAATAACTTAGGTTGTTGCAAACTCAGTTACCATTTAGCTTGTTTAATGATGGCTAGATAATCACAAGTAAAACAAATCCACAAAGGTTTTACTTGCTTGTGAAAAAAAAAGAGGGGGTGGGGAGGATATCCTAATCTATTACTAAAAAATGTTTAGGATCAGAAAAGCTTAAATGGATATTAATTTCATGAAAAAGTGCAGTACCACTTTAATTTCTTAAATTATTTTCAGTGTGACAGACTCATCAGTTACATTTTTGAAAATTGTGATCTGCTGATGGACGATTTGATTTTGCTAAGTGATACTCAGGGAAATTCCCATTTGCTCAAATAGTGAATTAGCAGTAATGAAGAAAAGTGTATAAGATGAGAAATGTGAGAAGAAGGTCTTGGAGCTTAAGCCTAAGCTAAGGCAGAGTGGGACAGGATGTTTCATCAAAAAAACACACAAAAAAACAACTTCAGAAAAGTTGTATTCTTCAGCTAATAATGGCCACCAAATGCAGAACTATTTCATCATTTGGAAAACTTGTATGTGACTTGGTTGATTACTCTTACTCAATTGGTAGTATATCTGGATTCACACCTTTCTAATGTACATGCAATTTAACAAATGATGCAACTACGTAATTAACGAGCATTCCACAATAAACAAGTTTTACTGTAAATGTTTTGGAAACATGAAACAAAAGAATTGTCAATATTTATAAACATTACGCTATTAATTTCCCTTTGTACTTTCACAAACTTTCAAAACTAAAATGTTCATTTTGTTTCAAACTGTTGCAATTTAAGGTTTTAATGGTATACATCTTTTTTGCTAAACATAAAACAAAATTAGGTAAATAAAATCAAGAAAAGTAAAATTTAAAAAACCTCAATTTGAGCTTCAGGAGGAAACCAGTTGCTGCTCCACTGGAATGGTGCTTGCTTCTCAACTAGAGTGTCATTAACCTCTTGTCCATAGGAAGGAAGCTTTCTTTGAAAAATATTTTTGAAGTGCTCCTCAGAGTTATATGGAAGAGATCCATTTATAAGGCCATGGTAATGTTTGTAACTATGCAGGTTCCTGGCGACAAAACCGGTCATGAGAGTCAAAAACAGGAAGTATAGCACCAAATTGACTGACTTGATAAGGAGACCATACCTGATCCTAAAACAATAAAACTTTGTCGGTTACATTACCAAACCATAAGTAATAGAAACACTCAAGAATATAACATTACCAAAACAAAAATAATAGAAACACTCAAGAATATAAACTTCTACAGTTAGATAGCTATAATGCATGTAAGAGACCACTAATAAGTCATGTTTATATCAAGAATTATTATATTTACATTTCAGTTTAACAAATTTGTCAAGTTTAAATCAACAACAATATAATATTCTAGATAATCATTCTAGAATCAATTTTTTTAAGTTTTTTTTGTTTTTCGTTTCAGATGTTCCTTCAAAATTTATGAATATTACAGCCTAACCCAAACCTCCCTTATGATGGCAGAGGAATGCAGCAGGCAAGGATCAAACTCAGAATTATTGAATTCATACCATATGACCAGGCAGACATCCAGGTCATAATAAAGTGAAATTTGAATGAGAAAATAATGCATAATTACATTTTACTAATAAATCACAGTTGTCAGTCAAAAATATTTAGTTCTATTTATTAGTAAGCCATTTTTAAAATAGAAATTAATTATTTTACAGTTTACTTATAATTTGAGAATATTAAAAAATTTACTACAAAAGTTAATGTTATGAGCAGATGAGACTCTTAATCATACAATAACAGACTCATATATGGTAGATTATGATGACTTTAATCTTGAGTTACAATTAATAATATATCAATAATAACTTTCATTACATTACTCCATTTTTGGATTCCATCTTATCTACCCTTTTAACACATATTTGCACCATTCCACATTCATACTATGCTGCACACGTAACAGTTAGTTTCAAACATGAGTATCCATAAAATAACAGCAAACAAAGTCACCATTTCATCCGTAAGAAGCTGACAGTTAGTGGATGTAACAACAGTTCTACTCTTTTGTACTTCAGCATCGTCTGAAAAAAGAAAAATAATTTTTAAACTGGATACAAAATACAATGTAACTGCATGTAACTAGCATTCTTCACAGTCCTTCTGATAAAATTTTTTTCTATTCTAGTAAATAAAAAAACCCCACTACAATCAAAATCACATTTCTGAATCATTAACATTACTAATTTATTTATTGAATACTGAATCTTTCAAGTTTTAGATGCTAGACAGAAATATTTTCAGAATACTTAGAGTTGTAATGTCTTTTAACCAAGAGGTCTTCGGTTAGGAGTCTAGTGAAGAAAGAGATTTAGAACTTCTGGATTTTTAGGACACCCTTGAGTCCACCCAGCTCTAATGGGTACCTTAAATTGGGTAAGTAAAGGCGGTTGATCATTGTGTTAACTGTTTGCCATAGAAACAGATGAGCTTTACATCATTTCCCACCATAGATCGCAAGGTCTAATAGGGGTAGCTTTCACCTGCCATTATTTTATTACCCATTCTAAAAAAAAAAACTCTCTTAATTTCCTTTCTCTACCCTAACTTATATATATTGTCAGTAAAATATTTTATTTATCTATGATAAAATTACCAGTAGTGGCAGCAAGGGAGAATAGCCTAAGTTGGAATTTTCAGTAAATTTTTTGTAATCTTTGTTCACTCTCAAAAATCTAAAATTGTATATAATCTGAAACAAAAAAAGTGATGTCCAAATATTAAAACAATACAATAATGAAATACATTGAAATATAACATTTTAAATCTTCACTATTGACTTGTTTATGCATTGTCTTGATGTTAGTTTTCTTGTGACAACACATTTTTTTGTAGCCCCTATAGTTATACTCGATAGCTTACCCTTTGAACAGAAAAAAAAAACAAAAAGAAAAAGGCAGTACACACAAAATGCCCAACAAGTAACAATAGTAAGTCCCACAATCCTCCCCCTAAGTAGTCCCCCCCACACACACACACTGCCATTCCTCACCTTCAAGAGGTTCAGTACTAATAATTATAATTCTCCTAGCAAGATTTTCCCAAAATGTAATGACTTCACTACTATTCATGTCAAAACATTGTTTTTTGGTCAAAATGATCACACAATTCATATCAGATTTATTAATATTCTCCTAGATGAGCTTCAATGGTCCCTGCTTATCTAGTTTTATTTCTGTTATATTCTTTAACCAACTGCTTTATGCTGCAAACCACAGCTGATTTTAAGGAAAATGGAAACATTAAAAAAACAACCACCACACTCTAACACCAGTACAAAATACAAAGGAATCTGACAGTTGTGTAAATAAATGGGGTATAATAAACAAGATCATGAAAGAGACTTTTAGCATGTCAATGACACATAGGAAGAGCACAAGAGTATTGAGCAAGATAAACATTAAAGAGACTTAAATTTAAATCTTTAGATTCAATTAACATAGAATTGTATGTTTCTTTCTGACTTACACAATAATTCAAGCTCTTTGGATTCAACTCAGAGTGAGTAACACATTTATTTAATACTGTCTGAAACATAAAACTAGAATTTTATTTTACATGAACAATTGGTAGAAGGTAACAATTTTACAGAAACAAAATTTTCAAATAGCCTTTGAAATATACATCTTTGTATATAAAATTATACACTATACATGCAATTGAACAAAGATGGTTATATTATATGTTTGAATAAAGGATTTTATTCTTAGCTTAAATTAAAATGAATAATGTAAAATGATTGCCTTCCATCCCAAGCTAACTTTCAATAATTAAATCTAACTATCTTTGTGCACATTCAACTAAGTTAAAATGAATCTTTCATAATTCTCAAACTTTTAAGTATTCTCTAGTATTAGTCTGTCCAAAGGCTGTGTGAAGAGTCTGGTGTGGTAGCATTATCTTGTTGCTACTGCTGGTTAGCATCTGTGAAAGGGAAGCACTTCGTAACACAGCCTCTCCACAGCAAGTTCTAAGCAGCACCTTCTTATGCAGACAGACAGAAACTGAGGCTGCGAAGCCTCAGGCTAATCTGCTAGGGTTTCAGAGGAGGTTTGGCCCAAGATGTGAGACAGTCATGGCCCATTGGTGTGAAGTAATCCTTCGCCACTTTGCGCTTAAGCATTTTCCCTCTTTTGTGGGTTTTTATGAAAAAATAAAGGGAAAAATATTCATGGATCTTTGCTATATTGCAGATTTTCTTCAAATTTCAATTGGTGGAAATTATTTTTTTTATGTTTACGTGAAAAAAATGCCAAAATACATTACTATTGTTAACTCTTAAAATTAAGAAATTTTAAACATAATAAAAATTATATACATTTCTCATGATAAATGAGGTCTTACTGTAAATCAAATCAACCTTTTGTCATCATTTTAAAGATAGATCATTTCTTTTTTCTAATATACAAAATAAGAAAAACAGATTCTAGTAGTGCTTTCCAAGTTAGGCTTCTTTTTGTTTATAGTGATAAGTGACAAAATGTGAAGAATATTTTAGGCAAGGTAAGTCACTCACAATCTAGTTGTGAAGATCACACTTGCAGGGGATTATATTATCAATACTTGACAATTCAATGAAATGAAGAAAGAAACATCTCTCTGTATTTTCTTCAAACTTCTTTAATAACTTCTTCAACTTTCACATCAAATTAACTTCTTAATTCAATAACAACTTGACTTGATACTTCATAAATAAAACTTAAATGATACATGAAACTTTACTTAGTATAACTTCAACTTCAACTACTAAAACTTTACTTAATGGACCCGCTAATATCATAAAACTTATAACTGAGCGAGGACCAACGCTCTACAGGAACTACTACTATGCGAGGACCCCGTCTAACTGACTTTCCCTTAATTTATACTTTCTTTGATCGTATGTTCCAGAATCCTGGAACCTTCTCCGATAATTATTTTAGTAACTTTGACCTTCTAGAAGCTGACGTGTGCTATTTTTTTCCCTTAACCTCTTTCTTCTACTGGATATCTAAAATTAACTTGTTTATGCTGGACACTTGCACTGGTTTGAACTCGAGCTTCTAGAAACTGGTTGAAATAGGTCACAGAATCGACTCGTGACACTAATATTAGCTAGACAAAAAAATAAAGAAGAAATAGAAATGGAAAGAATAGAATCAAATACCTTGAAAACTCTAGGGAAATGTACAATAAGTAGGAATGACAATAAGCCATGCACTTCAGAAGGAAATCTCAGACATTCTTGCCATCTGAAATTAGATCAGAGAACTTTAAATAACTCACATTTCACCACTAAAATAACTTTTTTAACTTTACCAAACATACCCAAATGTCATCCTTGATCAATATTAATCAATTATGTTGTTTTTTTTAATCCTTTTTTTGTGTGTATCAAATTAAAAAAAACATTTTTTTTTTGGTTTTTCCAGTAAAAGAAAACTGTACTTAACTGTAATGTTTCATGAGGATAGAATTCTTCAGTGCAAGCCCAAAATGTTTGCTTGTATGTAACATTCAAACTAGTTTGTGGAGGATAAAAACAAGACAATTACCGCTCATGTTCTATGAAGGCCCTGGCTACAGCTGATTTATCATACGTTGTCACATCATCATAGAAACATTTCCCGAGTTGGTTGTAAAAGAATTGGGCATTAGCAGATAGAAGCACTAGAACAACCTGGGCATGCCCACATCTTGCAGCTATATGTAAGGCAGTGTCCTACAATAGAAAGAATGAGCATAGAATGCATACTTTGTGTAATTGTTGACTGAATGAAACGCTTTCTTCACATATCACAACGTTGCTATATGAAACTAAAGGCCCCTTGTTGTAAAGTGAGCAGTCAACTTCATCAAATATGTAACAGTTTTTTAAAGATATTTTTATTATTTTTGTCTGATTCATTTACATTGACTTCTATAAAGTGAAAACATATGAGTAAGGAAAGAAGAAAAAGAGTGATTTGAGGGGTGGGGGGAATAGAAACAGAATAAAGAAGTGATAAAGAAAATGTGGGGGCATGGTGGCTGAGTGGTCAAGTGCTTGGTTTCATCTGAACCGAGGGATCTCAGGTTTGAAAATGAGGCTGGGATTTAGAATTTGGGTATTTTTAGCAGCTAGCTCCTTAGTCCACCCAACTCTACCTGACTTAAGTTGAGGAAAAATTGGTCACTGTGCTGGCCACATGACACCCTCATTATGTGTAGGCCACTAAAACAGATGACCTTTGCCTCATCTGCCCATAGGTTGCAAGATCTGAAAAGGGTACTTTTATTTATTTTTTTACTATATTATATAGCCCCTCACCCCTATTGTAGTATGGATGTTAGATCTCCATAGCCCCCATGTCCTGGGCCATACTTTCCATCTTGTTCCAGATGTAACCAAACTTTAATGTGTCTACCTCTAGCTTGAGTTGCCAGGTGCTTCTAGGATGTCCTCTCTTACTCTTGCCTTGAGGGGTTCCACTTCAATGCCTGCCTTGTTAGGCTAGTTGGTGCTTGGCGCAAAGTGTGTTTAATCCAATTCAATCTTCTCTTTCTGATTTCTTCTTCTACAGGAGTTTGGTTGGTTCTTTTGCAAGAAGTCATTGTTACTGATAGTGTCTGGCCAAGGGATGTGTAGGATTCAAAGTAGGCAGCTGTTAATGAAAGTTCACACTTTTCTAATGAAAGTTTAAGTTGTTCTTCAGGTCTTGGCTCCATATTGACAAATGACCTTAATATCTGAATTAAAGAGGTGAATCTTTGTTGTCAGGGAAATTTCTCTTGCCATCCAGATTTTCTTGAGCTGTATGAGGGCAACCTTTGCTTTTCTAATTCTTGCCTTGACACCAGCTACTGTTACCTTTGTTTCATCTTTGGTGCTCCTAAGTAGGTGAAGGATTCTACTTTCTTTATGGGACAGCCATTCAAATGATGGTTGCTGTGTTAACTGAGTTATCTTTTTCTTATCCTTGTTAATAACTAACCCAGTTTTTAATGATGTGTCTGCTACTAAGATAGTCTAAAAACACGACTATTACACAACAAAAGAAAACTTCAAGGCACATGACAATAGCCTTAAATGAGATTCAGCTTTATTATCTGTTATTAGTCTAAAGGTTGCTGTAACCTGGGTCCATAGGCTTCAACTCTAATTAGTGACTTTAGTGCTTGGGTTGATGTAACATAAGGCCTACTCCTTGATTGTAGAGCACCATTCAATAATAGCACTCCTGACATCAGTTAAAGCTGTCCAGCTTGGGTCCATCTTGTTTAACTAAGGCCCATAACTGAGATGTTCTTTTTCATTTCATGTGCCACCTGCATTGATTTTTCACTTTCATACATAGTCCTCACATTTCATGTTCCTATATTTATTGGTTTTCTGGTCGCTAGAAGGATATTAGGCTTAGCGGCTTTCTTCAATTTGCTTCATGATTCTTCCGGTAGGATAGCTCTCAGAACAAAGTTTTCAAATATCTTTTGTTGGCTTTCTGTAGCCATTTAATTTCCAGGGTGATGCTTGGGTCGAGAGGTCAATATGGTGGAGCTACAGGGGTAATTTACCATAATTTTTTTTTAAAAGAAAAAAAAATGCAATGGTAACATTAAACTTTTAAAATAGTTTCTGATTTGATACTGTTTAGCTTGTTTAGTATACTGTTACCAAAATAAGCAGATACTTATGTCTTGTACATCATAGATGGGTGTAAATCAAGGTATCCCCATACTTGTACCAACAAATACTCTACTGCTGCAAAGCCTTTACTTGCACCTACTAATGTCTTTTTTGTACAAATGTTTTTACATACCCCAGCATCATTGTGGCAATCAATCAGATCAGGATGTACAGATAGTAGATAAGTGATACAACTCAACTGTCCTGCTGCTGACGCCAAATGAAGAGGAGTATTATTGTCTATGTCTCTAGTACAAAATAAAAACAACTTAAGATTAAATGTAAACAAAATACATTCCTAGTTTTTATGTCCCCCATTTCAGTATAGAACAAAAAATTATTTTAACCAACTGTTTAGAACGGAAAATAAGTTGTGTAGTTTGGTTCTACAAGAATTAAGTTCTTTTTGTAAAGATTCTTTCAAATGTAAGGTCCTTTTAAATGTATTGCTAGGTTGCTCGAATAACTAGAATATAGCAGCTATGATTCAGCTGGGCATTAGAGTAAGCTTTGAATTCAAGGCAGCTCTCTTAGGTCTGGCAGTAATTAATAAGCTCTGAAAACTGGCAACAAAACTTTAAGTAAAGTATAGCAACAATTTTTTTTTTTACTGTTACCCTATTAAAAATGAAACAAAAGAATGTGTCAAAGTGTCATGGGCTTATGTATGTGATTAATAATGGTATCAATGATCCAGCACCTTTTTTTCTTGAGGAGCCCATTTTTAAATGGGAAAAAAAAATCAAAGACTTAGTGCTAACTTATAGTTCTAAGTAAAAAAATAAGTATGTTGCTTGTTTAAGACCTTGAGGTTCATGGGGCACGTTGTGTAGCATTCATCCTTTCCTGTACCCTAGGTTTAAAGAGTAAGCCATGTGGATAGTGAAATGAAGCCAGAAGATTTTTCCAAACACAAAGACCTTAATTTAAATTGCATCTCTCTCTAATAATACACCAAGATGACATTAATACATAATGTATAGATAACTTCAAAGTGGTGGTAATGAAACTAATAAAACATAAATGGAGTTTTGAAGCTTTTATAGGTGAAACAATTTATGAATAAACATGAAATGTAACCTAGAATAATAGCCTATTTTCTTCACCTTCTTCTCTTAATCTTGCTACCTTAGTGCTGCTATTATTAGATATTACATGTCATGTTAATAAGGTATATTTTCAATGGTTGGCAATATCTGCTTGTTTTCAGTTATTTCACATCTGAAAAGTGTTATGTTGTAATTATGTGGCTACTACTATTAAGACTATTACATCCATAAAACCTTGAAGCAATAAACTAACCTTTCACAGTGACTTCCTCTTTTCATTAATGCTTTCAAAATATTGACTTGGCCAAACTGAGCAGCTAAATGAATAGGAGTTAGGCCACTTTTGCCACATTTTTCTCTCAGCATATTTCCTTTTTGGCTTTGCATCAAAGTTAAAAATATTGGATACTCACCAGCTCTGGAAAAATAATTAACAAAAGTCTACAGTTTTAGTTCATTCTAAAGCATGGTCATCCAACACCAGTCTACAGTTTTAGTGTATTCTAAAGCATAGTCATTCAACACCAGTCTACAGTTTTAGTTTAGTTCATTCTAAAGAATGGTCATTCAACACCAGTCTACAGTTTTAGTTCATTCTAAAGCATGGTCATTCAACTCCAGTCTACAGTTTTAGTTCATTCTAAAGCATGGTCATTCAACACAAAATTTTGATCTTGGATTGAAAGAAAAGAAAAATGCAAATTGAAGCAAATAGTTGAAAGTATTAGATAATACTATAATGTGGGACAGTAGGAGGTTGAAAATACTAGAGCTAGATTTTCAATGACAGGTAGTACTATATATAAGGCTTGCCTTGGAGTCTGAAGATTAATAAGGAGTGCAGTATTCCATGTGGCTAACTGCGACCTACCTATTTTGCCACATATAGTGCAGACAAAACCATCGTTTGACAGTGGCTGATTTAAATTCTCTTTTCACCATGTATGTCTGTCCTTTGCAGCTGATTTTCTTTTGGTTTCAAATGTGTATCCTGTGTCCTTTGTAAGTAATCTTGAGCTGTCTCGCTCCCAAGCTACCTGCACATAGGTGCTCTCTTTTATGTCAGTTAAAGCAAGTTGGTGCCAAAGTCTTTAAGGCAGTGTTTCTGTGGGGCACCTCTGTTACATTAACCACCTTTCAGCACACCAAAAACTGCTTTTGGCAGTTCCTCATTTTGGGTAATAATAGATACTAACATAAAATGCTAAATGAATTGTAGCCAGAGTATCTTAAAGTGCTACAGCTTTGAAAGCTATACAGAAGATCTGCAGAGAAATCTACCAGCTAAGAAAATGAAATTTCAGTCAACTTCTAAACAATCTTCACTTGAAGACATCTGGTAAATACAATTTACCCAATATATGTTATGTTCAGCATTGTCAAAGACATGATTTGTGATGGTTAGTACAAGACTTAAGACTTTTATATCAGACAATTCAGTTACATGGGAAAGATGGCAAGAGCTAAGAAAAGATTGGTCAATGACATATATAGAAGGATAAGTGATGTCTTCACAGACATATTGGAAACAGAGAGACATAAAGTGGGAAGTTTTGATAAGAATCACTCAGTAGAAACCACATTAATTCTTATTCTGCAATTTACTAGCATCAGTCTCTTGCTATATTCTAGTTGAATCAATCTTAATCTATAAGCTAGATGATTGTTTTACAATTTAATAGTATCAGTCTTAATCCAATTTCTATGCTAGATTAAGTGTTGTACAAATCTAAATGAATTCGTCTAACACTGTGATTGACATGAATATTACACTACCTTTTTAGACAGCATGGATTACGTACTGATATGAACCTGATGAGAGAAAAAAAAAATGAAGCTGCCTTTCAAGAGAAAGAAAACTGCCCTAAAACAGATGCATATAAATGCACAAACTGTGGCAAACTCTGCTGCTCCAGAATTGGCTTAATTAGTCACACCAGATTCTGTCTCAAGATGAAATCAAAACCAGTGACTCATATGGGTGCATCCATTGTCTTCCAAGACAGAAGGAGCCATATATATATATTTAGTTATCCTCTATGTCAGCATGATAAAATTGAGTCTGAGGAAATTTTAAAGCCTTGACCTCCCCTCCTTAACTTCATATTTTTTTATTTTGACCAAATAAATAGGTCAAGTTTGATCTTCATCTCACAAACAATTTTGCAAGCTTTATTAATCTTTGGGCATAAAAGTCAAAGTCTTGTTATTGAATTGTTCACTAATTTGATTGGTCTTTATACTATCAGCTACTAAATATGGTCCTACAATATCTACTTTTTACATTGCTCTTACATAATTGCTAAATGGAATGCAGTTAGCATCTGTCTGTCTTTCTCAAACACATCAGCACCTAGTTGCAAAAGTATTCTGAGAGCACTGAGGTTGCCCTGCGTTGCTGCGTAATGCAATGGCGTAAATCCAAAAATGTCCTTATCATCCACTAACAGCTTTATTGTTGTGAGGTTCTAGACAGGTATAGAGTGAAATGTAAAAAAAAATTAAAATAAATATAAAATAACATTTACATTCACACAATGAGGCCCTTCTTTGTTACAAGCATGCATGCGTAAACAGGACTTTGCATTACCTATTAAGTGGAACAGTTAAAGACAAGCGTAAGGAGCATGGGAGCGGTTATATGCAAAAGAGCTATAACTGATAATCAAGTAAGAAGAACAAGCAAAATATTAAACAATCCTTTAAAAAAAACACAACTTATTTCAAGGGGAAGAATTCTGCTATCAATAATGTACAAGTTATTTCCCTTATTTCATATTAAAAAAAATTAATTAATAACCAATACTTAATTTAATAATTGGGTAATTTCTTTTATTGATTCATGTTTTTCAAGGTACAATAAATAATTGTTTAAAGTTTTAACTTGATCAGAGAATGCGTAGGAGAGAAACAGTATTAACTCTTTGACTCTGGAATTACTTGGAATTATTTTCCACTTTTGGACGAATTAATTTTTCCTCCATTTCAGAGTGTGCTACTTTGCTTCGATATAACTTGTATAACTTTTTTATTTATTATTGGAAAATAATAAATTTGATATAGAATTAAAGAGAAAAGGATGCTCTTTCCATTTCTTATGTTTTCTAGTTTGCAAATCATGTTGTTTTTGTAATTTTGGGTTTTGAATATAAAAATTAAAAATGAAAAACTAGTCCAACTGTACAGCATATATATATTTATAGTATTTTCTTCTTAAGTTCTTCATGTACTTAGTATATAAATATTCCTTCTAGTTGTGATATTCATGGAAGCAGTCAATATGAATGTGTGGGTTCGACTCCCATCTAGCGCAAACATAAACCGTTCTCCCTGACCTACAGTGTTTACATACTCTGTCTTTCTTTATAGTTATAGGTCTCCATTCTCTGAAAATAGATCTTATTCTAGCAGGGGTGTTCAATTTAATCATATGATCAGCATAGCTATTTATTTTGCTGACAAGACTATCAACAATGTGACAGATTGTCAATAAAAAAACAACAACATTCCAGCTCAATAGATGCAGTGCTGACTAAGTCTAGGTTGACAACCCAATTTCTTGGTGGAACAAATCTGAAATTGATCTGTTTCAGTGCCTAGATGATAGATCTAGAGATCTACCTCTATCTGATTAGATTTAGATCTAGATGATGTGAAGACAGCTAAACTAGTTCTAGATCTACATTGAACATAAGCTGGGGACGGAACTGCTTCATCAGCTGATAAACTTCATCATCACTAGACCTAGCCCTAGGTCTAGATCTATAAATTAATTTACTAGATCTAGATCTATATAATTAGATTTATCAATATCACCATCAGATGAAACAAAATCACTGTCATCTGAATTATTATACTTCTTTATCAAAGAAATATTTAGATCTACAAAGTTTATATGGCCTTGGTTGAAGCTCCATGTTAAAAAAACACGCACACAGAAAAAATAAATGTCATCTCTTTACAAACTTCGTACAAAATAAAAACACTTTAAATGAAAGAAATTCCGGATGTTTAGCAAAGGGAAACTATTCTAGATAAAAAATTAAGCAATAAAAAACTATAATTGGAGAAATAGAAATGAAAAAAATAAGTTTAAAATAGCCGATGCCCCCAGCGTTGGTCCGACTTTTTTCCCCTTTTTATAAATCAACGTCCTGTGCGTTGTTGCGGAGCCAAAGAGTTAACAATTATTTAAGGGAACTAAACCCAATAAACTTAGCTATATTTGTGAATACTAAAGAATTAGTTTCCCTTGTTGATATCAAACAAAATTTATAATTACCAGTAATTATTTGACTAATTGATTACTTTTTTTTACTGATTTATGTCTAGTCTGTGCCAATGATTAATTGATCCGAGAATGGCTGTGGGAAAAATGACGTGTATACACTTTTTTACCAGACAGACAGATAGATAGACAGAGTGAGTGATATAAGCTTTGTAAAAATACAATATAATTGTTAGTTCCCCCGAGTTCCAGAGATAGAACACTGAGCTTTATCAGTTAATAAGAATTGTAATCAGATCAATAACAAATGAAGTCATCTTTCTGAAATATTAATAAAATGTGCAGTTTATGTGCCAGATTTTAGCATGATAGGATACTTAGAAGTTGTCAACTTTTTGACTTTGAGGAAAGTTAATAGAATGAATTGAACAAGAAATTTCAGATAGTTGAAACAATCATAATGATCCTTTCTTAAGCTGTTTCCTATTTAAGTGACAGTTCTTTGTATTAATGTATCTGAATATAAATCTTTTCCTACAGTAGCCTTCCATTTGGCCCATTCTCCCACATCATACTTAAAGTCTTTTAGTAATATAGATCCAGAATTTTGATTCTACATGCTAAGACTGCTTTATGAAATATATCAGGCTCACCTTTAGCTCCTGGGTAATTTTATTCAAATTAATGTTGGTCGCAACAAGATAGTGAACAAAATTTCGTTTCTTTATATCTTTAGCAGTTGTATAAGCACCAGCCCTTATCAGCAAAACTAAAGTCTCTATTGCTCCATTGGCTGCTGCCATTAGCAGAGGTGTTTTATACACTTTGTCTGGGACATCAATGTTATCGTACTGTACAGAAGAAAAGAGTAGGCAGACATTAGTCACAGAGTTGCTTTACATTCTGCATAGCAACAAACCACAATAGGTCACAATATCTCTGTCAATGGAAAAACATTTTTTAAATGTCTCTAAAACAAGTGAGAAAACACATTATTAGGTTAACATAGAAATAAAAAAAAGCTCTACATGTCACATAAATAATAATCCAACATAGATTTGTATGGTGGACTGAGAGATAAAGCACTTCACTTCGGAACCAAGGGGTCTCGAATTCAAATCTCAGACTGATATTTTGAGTTTTGGAATTTTTAGGATGCCAGTGAGTCCACCCAACTCTAATGGGTACCTGACATTAGTTGGGGAAAGAAAAGGTGGTTGGCCATAGAAAAAGATAACCATTACATCATCTGCTCTATAGATCGCAAGGTCTGAAGAGGAACTTTACTGAAGAACTTATAGATCACTATAGAATTCTTTTATAGTAATGTTCACCAAAAACTATACTATCAACTGAAGATATTTATGCCATAAAGATAACTATCATCAAAGTATTTTACATTGGTAGCTACTCATTGCTGTTGGTGTGAAAATGTTTCTGCATTTATTAAAAATATTCTAGATAGTTATAACAAAAGCCATAGGTATTGAAAATACATATTTACCATCTCTGAAGGAACAATAACACATTAAACAAAATCTACAAAACAAAAGATTAAAAGTAGCTACCAATGTCAAAATCCAAACATACTAGAATAAATACTTGTTTTTTCTTAAGGGGAGCTAAACTGTGTTAGAGAGCCTCATCTACTAAGACATAAGCAAAAGAGAAGTTTTGAACCCAAGACATACATTGTATATATTTAAAATCTTGAAGGTTTTGATGTGAAGAACTTAACATTTTTTAAAATAGATTAATACACCATAAAATGAACCCTGAAAAAATACTCATCACAGCTAGTTAGGTGACACAAGTATTGCAATGAATAAAAATACATATTTTGAAGCCTCTTAAGGACAGTTTATTGGTAAAGAAAAAAAATAGAAATATTTAATAATTTTGGAACTAAATGAACTAGTTACCAGATCTAGTAGGTAGGTCACAGTTGCAAAGTGATTAAAGCGAGCAGCCAGGTGTAAAGGAGTCCTACCAGCAGCATCAACCATCTTCAAGCCCATCTCAACTTCTTGTGGCCTACTGTCATACATCATCCTGAGTATACCAAGTTTACCCTGGGATGCTGCATAGTGGATTGGTGTGGATGCATCATCCTAGCATGAAGAATATATAATGCATTATTTAAGTTACTTTGGAAGGAAGACAAGCCCATATAACAACCAGTTAAAGCTGTAAATAAACACACCGATTAATCTCTATTTTATGTTTGTTCATAAAGAACTACAAAATTTCACTTTTTTCTCTCAAAAATATAAAGTTGACTATTAAAGATGAATTCAGGAACAAATAAAGTGCAAAATAAAAAAAATTGCATTTTAGTACCTTGATTACTACTGGTTATTATTACTTTATGGCATAAATTCTGCACAAAAATAAGGAAATAAAGCTATAGTTAAGTATCTGAAATAACCAGCATTAAAGAATCATTTTACCCACTGTAAAATCCCACTAAATAGTTCTAACTATACTACTACTTGCTGACAGAAAGGTAAAGTAGGTAACAGAACTTTAACACTGCATGATTATAGAAGCTAAAATGTATTATAACAAATTACCATAATGCCTCATAAAGGCAAACTACGACAATATTTATAGCGGAAATAAGTCTGCGCAGGTGAGAAATTCTCTTTTTTTTTGGGTAAAGCATTCAAGCCTAGAACAGGTTCCCTTGCTTTTATAAATGCTGTCTTTCACTGATTTCAGGCTACAACTGTTATTATTAATGCAGGCAGAGCATGGATGTTGTTATATCAGGGTGGCTAAGCTGTGAGTGTGTGTGAGAGAGAAGGCAAGGAAACTGAGTTCAAAATACAGTTTGGAAACTAAATGTAATTAGCTCAGTTATTTTCAATAGTATCCACATTTACTTATTTCTATATTGTTTCCTTACCATGGTGTCAATGACTGTTGCTCCCTTATCTAGCAAATACTTAACAACCTATGTACAATTAAAAGAAAAATTATAAATTATACCATGGTAGCTCAATAATAAATGGTTGACATTAAGTACCTTGTAATGTCCAACACTTCACACATAAAAAAAATCTCATAAAACAAATCCAATAACATTAATTGAGAAAAAGAAAAGTGTAATGAGCTTAAAGATCAAAGTTCGAACGAGTTTGGTAGCTAAAGACTGTTGAAACAATAATGCCGCCATAAACACTGGATGCATACTAGCCTCAAATAGAGTTATTTACACTCTGGTGCTAAAACATAAAATTTTATGCAAGCTATGTGTATCAGTATTTTTTCAGGCATATTCTGAAAATTTACTTTTTCAAATCCGCCATACACTGCCAGATGGAATGTAGTCTGCTGATCATTGTTCTTCATGCCTAGCAGGCTTTCAGCATCAAAACCAAAGAGCTGACCTACAAAAACATTCAATAATTATAATTTTTTAAAGCTGAATTGGCTAAGAATAAACTGGCTAAATAAATTTTATTCTTAAAACTGTCAGTCTTTTTATAGCTTTATGAATCCAATTTGTATATTGCCCCAATCGAGTTTAATTTACAGTGAGAATTCTCACTTAATGATGAGTGTGTTTAAAGACAACTCAAAGTTATGACAGACTTTCACAGATAACCATTAATTCTATTTAATTCTGATATATGCAAGACAGTGGGTGATGGCAGCAGGCAGGGCAGGGTTCCAACCTGGGATCATCAAAGGACAGTAGAACATCAGAAAGATTGAAGGTACTGTATCACTTTTGAAAGAGTATGATGCAACAAAAAATAATCAGATTAGGCCATCTTGTCAACCTAAAGTCTGTGAGAATACTTCCACTCAACCTAAAGTTTGTGAGAATACTTCCACTCAACCTAAAGTGTGTGAGAATACTTCCATTCAACCTAAAGTCTGTAAGACTACTTCCACTCAACCTAAAGTCTGTGAGAATACTTCCACTCAACCTAAAGTCTGTGAGAATACTTCCACTCAACCTAAAGTCTGTGAGAATACTTCCACTCAACCTAAAGTCTGTGAGAATACTTCCACTCAACCTAAAGTCTGTGAGAATACTTCACTCAACCTAAAGTCTGTGAGAATACTTCACTCAACCTAAAGTCTGTGAGAATACTTCAGTCAACCTAAAGTCTGTGAGAATACTTCACTCAACCTAAAGTCTGTGAGAATACTTCACTCAACCTAAAGTCTGTGAGAATACTTCACTCAACCTAAAGTCTGTGAGAATACTTCACTCAACCTAAAGTCTGTGAGAATACTTCAGTCAACCTAAAGTCTGTGAGAATACTTCACTCAACCTAAAGTCTGTGAGAATACTTCACTCAACCTAAAGTCTGTGAGAATACTTCACTCAACCTAAAGTCTGTGAGAATACTTCAGTCAACCTAAAGTCTGTGAGAATACTTCCACTCAACTTAAAGTCTGTGAGAATGCTTCACTAAACTTAAAGTCTGTGAGAATACTTCTACTCAACCTAAAGTCTGTGAGAATACTCACTCAAGATACATTACTAGAGAAAGAATTTTTAAAAAGTGAAAGCATTGCTACTAGAAGGTATAACAAGTCATAATGATACACAAAAAGCACCTAACAGTTATCACTTTCTCCAGTCATCCACCTCCTCTCCCCTTCATTTCCAGGGTCAAAAGAAATGGGTTAATTAAAATAAGTATAAATTCTATACGGTGGAAAAATAGAATTCAGTTAGAAAAATTTTTTTTGTCAGATTACAATTTATAATGCTGTAATAAAGTATTGTCTTCAAGTCCAACAATTAATTAAAGAAGAATGCAGACTCAGCTATGGTCAGCATATTTTCACATCTGCTAATTGATATGTAGCAGTAACACATTTCCTAGGTTAATTAACACATTTCCTAGGTTAATATTCTGATTGATGAAGTAATGTGAAATAGAGTTTTGCACTGTTTAGTACACTAGATGCCTTTATAGTTGCTTTTAGCACATAATATTATGGCAATAAAACTATTTTCGAAAACACTAAGTACAATATATATTTCTTAATTGGGAAAACATTTAAGAAAAATCTTTTTCATCTAGTTTTAATTTGAAATACTGTTAATGGTACGAACCAGCCTCAAAAATTGCAACCAATGCTTCAAAAGCTCCACTTCTGGATGCAATATGCACTGGGTAGGAACCATTTTTCAAACTTCTGAAATCAGCACCATGATTCATCTGCAATGGTTGGTGAAAAAATCCAATGAATATCTGATAAAAAATAATTTTTCTAATTCATAAACAGATTTCAAGAAACCAGCACCTTTCAAAATATTTCAATCTAAAAAAAAATCTAAAAAAGATTATTTTATTTAGTGTAACAAAGATTTGCTTTAAACTTTGTTCAATTATAACTATTGAAAAAAAAACTCATTTCTAATGTTTGACGTTTCTTTCAATGTCTGGATGAGAGAACGATGTTTGTTGATATGCTACGTACTTCTTTAACAATATTTCCACATTTAGTTTGATTACTACTTCCATTTTAATTCTGTTTATTATTACTCCCACCAACTTTTTAAAAAAACTTTTAATTTCTACCCTGTTGTAATTTTTTTTCTCCCCCCCCCCCCCCCCCCCATATTATAGTATATAGTTGAATTTGAGTTTACTATCACACCCTTGACTTTTTCTTGTCATCCATCCCTTTTTACCCTAACCTCCTTTTTGTTTTGCATTATCAAGAACTCTTCCAATGGTCATTAACCTTAAAGCTGACATGGTCATAATATCACACAAGTATAACTGTTTTTTTCTTGCCCAGCCAACTACTTCATCTTCCTAGATACAATACAGATCTTACCAACAAGTAAACAGCATTAGCATTGTTATGTCTAGCTGCAATATGCAAGGGTGTATAGCCTCCAGCATCAACAGCATTGGCATTAACTTCATGCTCCAGTAGTAGCTGAAGATGGACACAAAAAAAAAAGATGGGCAGCATGTTTCTAACACTGTTCTTTTAATTCTATCAGTTTACATTGAAGCAATAATTTATATGTTTATTGCATTCAATTAGTCTAGAATATGAATTAACCAGGAATGATAAGTTGGGGAAATTAATCTGTGTGCTCTAACTATTAGTTTACACAATAATCATCATCTCATCTCTAGCCTGTGGTCCCATCTGGGGGAACAGGTCAACTTCTAGCTTCCTCTAGATGCCTTGGTTCTGGTGAGTCTCTCCAAATGTTTCTACATCTTGCTCATCTGCATGGCATCTGCATCCAAACCAGGCTCCATATTTTTCTGCTCCCCCCCCCCCCCCCCCCCCCCCCCCAAATCTTCTGCTTTTCTTGTGATATTGGATGCAGCCTTTTAAAAGGGGTGGCCTATCCATAGCAAGTATCTCTAAAGAATATCTTCTTCAATCGGCTCCTGCTTTGTTCATAGCCACAGTTCTTCATTAGTGATCTTGTCTGGCCCATTTAAAAGCACTTAGACAACATCGACATTACAGATGACCTTCCCTCTAAATAGCTGTAGTTAGACCTTATTATCTAGTCATTCCTAGTGATTAAGTAATTTCCAAAATTATTAGTCCCATAATATGTTGGTTAATGTACAAGTAGGTTAACTTCTAGTGTTTTTTGGTTATCTACATTACATCCTTCCTCATTTGTCTTACGCAGTTCCACTTTTAGGATATCTTTACAGCACATTACAATATTTCTTGATAAACTTACTTTTTTTTTCTAAAATGTTATATTATTATCATATTTCAAGGTAAATTTCTTCCATATCCTTCTCTTTTGAAAGGTCTAGATTAGTTTGAATATAAATGGAACTTTCCACCTATCTTTTGTTTTTCTTTGGAAATTTAGTTATTACTTTTCCCCCCATGAATTTATCTTTTAGATGTTCAGAATTTCAATTGCAGAATAGCATATGTTTAACACTACTTTTATGCTAGAAGATTATAAGTCACACAAATGTTGATCCTAAAAATGAATTTTAAAAAGTTGTTAATAAAGTAAAAACATATACATTTAAATGACAGATGGTGTTTCAGAAGTTCAGGGTGATAAAATCAAAGAGTGTACAAAAATTTTGACAAAAATGTGTATTAAAAAGCTAAGAGATGTACCTCAAGAACCTTGGTATCTTTCATAATTACTGCTATATGAATGGGCATATTCAGTTTGCTGTCTAATATGTTAGTTTTGGCACCAGCCCGAAGAAGTATATCAACGATTTCTAAATGTTCTTTAGCCACAGCAAAGTGAAGAGCAGTCCTTTTCTTTTTATCCACTGCATTCAATTCTAAGGAACCTAAAGTCAATTAATAAAAAAATAGATTCCAAAAAAAAAAAAAAATTACCAGCATTGAATTTCGATTTTAAAATATATAAACATTTTTTTTTTAATATATAATTTTTTTGTATTATCTAATGCTTTAAATGTGAATAAAGATACAATCTTGAAGCTGAGGATTTATATTGAATTTCGCCAGAAGCTCCTTTGGGGACAGTTTTTGCCCATTCTAGGACTAGATGAAAAAGATTTTGTTTGTTGCCAGGGAAGATGCTGCAAGAAGCAGCTACTAATACTTATTCCAACTTGGCCAGTGAAAGACAATAATTTATTTTGTAAAAAAAAGGCCTTCAAGATATACCTTATTTTAAAAAATATGTTTTTAAATGGCATTCCTTAGGAATTCTTTACTTTGAATTTCTCCTGCCACTTTTAACTAACTGTAGAAAAAGACACATCATCTGAGTAGGTGCTAGTTGAGACCTATGTAGTGATTAGGTTGAGACCAATAAAAAAAACAAACCCAACAACAGTGAAAAAAAACCCACTACAAAATAGTCTTACCAATGTTTGAAGCTAAAATACTTTTGACAATATTCGGTTCCTTGATAAGAACTGCAACATGAATTGGATGTAGATTATGGGAATCAACAATAATTTTTAAAGGCTTTCCTTCCACCGCATCTCTAAACAACATAGCAAACTGTTCACGTTCTTTTGTTGACTTGAACGTTCCAATTGTGGTAAAAAAATAAAAGAAGTTTTAATATAAGAAGTGCAGCTAGAGAAAAAAACATAACATGTGTATAATAAAATATGAACTTATTACTTTATCTTAGAATATTGACATAAAATTTATAATGAAATTTTTGAATTATCAAATGCAGATAGAATATTAACATGACAAAAGTATAAAGAAATATGCTGCTAGATGTGACGAGCACATTTGCCGGGGATTATATTCTCAATACTTGACAATTCAATGAAATGAAGAAAGAAACATCTCTCTGTATTTTCTTCAAACTTCTTTAATAACTTCTTCAACTTTCACATCAAATTAACTTCTTAATTCAATAACAACTTGATACTTCATAAATAAAACTTAAATGATACATGAAATTTCACTTAGTATAACTTCAACTTCTAAAACTTTACTTAATGGACCCGCTAATATCATAAAACTTATTACTGATCGAGAACCAACGCTCTACAAGAACTACTACTATGCGAGGACCCCGTCTGACTGACTTTCCCTTAATTTATACTTTCTTTGTTCATACGTTCCAGAATCCTGGAACCTTCTCCGATATTTATTTTAGTAACTTTGACCTTCTAGAAGCTGACGTGTGCTATTTTTTTTCCTTAACCTCTTTCTTCGATTGGATATCTAAAATTAACTTGTTTACGCTGGACACTTGCACTGGTTGAACTTGAGCTTCTAGAAACTGGTCGAAATAGGTCACAGACTCGACTCGTGACACTAGAATATGAACATATCATGTATATAATGATATTTAAACTGAATTCAGAGCAGTAACATTACATTCCTAACCTAAAACACTGGCAATGATTGCTCCAAGCAATCAAGGGCTAGTTTTTTCCGTTGATGGATGTTGTCCATAGATCTCTTGTGTTGATTACCTTTAAAACACCCTACATTGCACATTTCCCCATAAAAAAAAAGCTGTTTAGGAAATTTACTATCAGACATACAGACTACAAGTCCAGCCCATCATAGTTGGGACCTCATTGTTACCACATTAATAGTTTTTATCTGCTACATGTAGGATTTTAAAGTCTGGTAAGTGAATCAAACCAATTCACCATGTATTTTTGTAAAATGTTCCTATGGTGAAAAGAATTCAGCCATTTTATGTTGCTGGTATATTAAGTCCAGAACTCTGAAGCAAAAGGGAAGAACTACTGCACTGTAGGTCAAAAGCAGATGAGGAAAAGTCTTTGGTAATTTATGATGTAGCCATATGTAACTTAAATCTTGGACTATTGTTTTAATGTGTTGAATATGTCTACTCCAAGATTCCTTCACACCTTCACACCATTGGTGACAGGAAAAGGGTTAGTGTTATCACCTTCTTCTTGAACACTGGCTTGCAGGTCCTAAAAGCTATTAGTCTAAACTGACTACAGATTGTGACATTGTAGGTCAGTGTTAAAGAATGGTCTTGGTTTAACAAGTTGTGACCATTGCTACATGCTGACAGGTACTTGAAAGTGAAGGCTGGTCTCTGATTGGACATTACAGATAATGAGCTGATAATAGTTAAAGACACAAATATTTAATAAAAAAAAAATGTTTACCCATTTGTAGTCTATTTTAGAATACTCAGAATCTGATACATTTTGCTTGAAAGCATCATTCTCCAACTGTAACATTGTTTCTAATCTGTTCTTGTTATATACTTTGACTTTATTGGCGCCTATGTAATACTGTCAAGAATTCAACAAACTGGACTGTGGATTTTCACTATTTGGCTGAAAAATTTTAAAAAATCCAGTGCTTGATTAAATTTGCTACTGCTCCAATGAATAACTGTCAAAATGTCAATCATTTCCCCTTTTAATTCAAAGTTTGAATATTTTAAGAAAGGTAAAATGAAAAGAAACAAAAACAAATTAAATAAATGTTATAAGGTTTTTTTGATAGCATTCCAGCCAGGAGTTTTCTGGCATTAATAATCATCATAATCATCATCATGATAAAAAATAATTTCAATTGTCATGTGTAAAAAGTATTTCAACTTAAGCCCCCTCAGTTATCTAGTCAAGTATTTATACTCAGCCATAATTAAGTATCAGTATAAAAAAAATATTAAATAATAGTAAAAACAAAAATTAGAAACATTTATATGAATGCTATATATTAACCACATTATCCAATAGCACTGATGCTGTTTACAAATAAAAATAAAGAATTTATAAATCAATAGAGGTGATAATTGATGCAATAATTTAATAGTTTGTTTCAATTCATTTTGAAATATACAGTTGCGATGTTCATCCCTTTACTTCAAGATGCTGCAAAGCATTATCAAAACTTGTTTGTTCCTTATCTTGTCAGATTGTAACAGCATGGCTTGTTGACTAAGAAACATGCTTGTAGTCTATCAATTAATTTCTCAGTGTGTTCTTTCTGTTCTCTCTTGTGAAAATTTTTTTTTTAATTGTCCTTGTCATCACAACAAATTTCCAGTAGGGATCAATGAAGAAATCTTGGTCCTTTAAGTCTTTATAAACCCTCCCCAACACACTAAGTAACACTTTCCCATTCCCTTTATAACCCTTATCACACTGCTTTGTAAGTTGAAGAGTCATTTAAATTTAAGATATGAAAGCAAGAATTGAGTAAATAAGGTTCTCTTACTTAATACCTTAGCACTGCTCATTTATTACAAAGAATAAAAGTTATATATAATATAGTAGACCTTTAGATATAAGTTAGGCTAATAATACTAATACCGCTATACACTGAACCAATATAACATCATGCTAATCAAATGAGTTTAATGAGGTGATCGAAACATGATGCCACAAACTGTGACAAAGGCCCCACGATGACCTGCTAATCACTGTCAAATAACGCAAACTAGAACTTATGGTCATATTACAAGGTCATTTATGATTTAAAAAAAGATACAGACAAAGAAATCGATGAGAGGCAGCATTAAAGAATGGATGGGCCTCTCTTGAAAAGAAATTATATTTATTTCCCATTTACGGAATGGCATGATGACAAGAGGCATATCAATCAATACGTGACAAGCTAGCCTATAGTGGCTATAGACTATAGGGTTAGCTAGCCTATCCTATATGATATCTTTCTTTCTTACCACTCAGTAGATCTAGTGACTCATTACTGTAAAAGCCTAATAGAAGTTAGATCTAGATTCTACAGCTCCCCCCCCCCCTTTTATGTAGTAGTGTTAGTCTATCCATGGTTCCTGTTATTAGTTTTATAAATGGATATTTCCTTAAAGTTTAAAGTGGCGATAATTAGGCTTGTAAAAGATTGCTCTTCTTATTTTTCAAAGACAATGAGTTGACAGATTTCTCATAATTTTAATAATAATATTAGTACATCTAGAATCTATACTTTCTAGATCTAGATTCTAATAATTCCAATCAAAAGCCCGTTTTTTTCCCCAGGTCAATAATTTGTCAGCTATCTACTCCAGTACATCTAAATCTAGTTCCATATGCTAGGACAAATTTGTACAAATACTCCTTCTTCCCTGGTGCCATAATAATGGCATGGAATGCGTTGCATGAGTTGGCCAGGAAAACCATGCATGACTAAATGGATGATGTGTAGAACGTAATCATCTTCTTTTTTGAAAAATCCATCCATCCATCCATCCCTGTGGCGCTACAGCCCATGGAGGGCTCTGGCCTGCTTCAACACATCCTTCCATTCAGATCTCTCATCCTGGGCCTTTCGTCTAAAAAAAAAACAACGTCTGTGTCATATAAGAAGATATAGGCCTATATCTAGAAGATTAGTAGTAGGTTAGACTAAATTCAAAATAACAATTTAGTACAATCTTATTGTAATAATTAATCTAGACCTTTAATTGTGATTTTTACATTTATCATGTTAAAGATTCAGTGCAATTAATTTTTTTTTGTTTGAAATATTGAGACACATTTCGCCATTGAAAAAAGTTCGTTTAAACATATTAATTAGTTTTACAGCCTAGGACTTATTAACATTTTCCATTAAATACTTTGTAAGCCTAGTTTTTAACGTTGCCTTTGTCTTGTTTTTTTTTTTTCTGTCCTCCTCGGTGAGGTTTTCTCTTTTATGGGTTTGAATGTTTCTTTAAAGCCTCAGTGGGTCTCATGGCGTTTTTCTCAACATAAGATAATTTATCAGAACAGAGGAAAAGTTGTAAATGCAGTAGGCCTAAACGCGTACAAATAAAATATGTAGACTTTGCTTTATCTGCAGATTTTTAAAAATTATCTTTTCATTAGTAAGTTACAATTAACTGATTGGAACATTACATATCGATATTCATTTTGTATATGTATTTTGTATTTAAAAATAAACTAACAAAAGTATTTAAAAATAATAGCAGCAGTTTATGAATTACTTTAATTCTCTTTTGCTGCTGTGTGTAGATAGTTTTACACTCTCAATATTTCGGTATCTTTTAATTTATCTCTTTTTTTTTCTAATGTATAATAGGCTTATTATTTTAAAATGCGATTTATATATTTACAAAATTATTTCATTATTTAAAAATTGAGATAACATTTAGCATAGCGTATAAAAAGATGGGTCTACAAATGTATTTTTAGTATTAAGAAATCCTGTTGTTTATTGTGTTTTTTCCCCCGCATTTTATTTAATGTATAATATGGATATCTTTTTAAATTAGGCATTTTTTACTTTGCCTAATCCAGAACAAATTATTCTATAGAATATCTAGGAAAAGTATGAAATGATGAAAAGAAAGTGAGAATACTGGATCAAAGTACTTGATCTAATTTCCTAGATCTAGAGTCTAGACTAGTCTAGTTCAAAGATTGTTATTTGCATCACTTAACTTATTCTTTAAGATCTTCTAGATCTAGCGACCTTCAATGAAGTCCAGTAGGGCGTCGGCGCCGTAGGTGCCATTATCCCGTTGACGGTTAGAAAGGCTTTTATCCAACCACCAGGCCTGGACATGGGGCTCTTCACCCCTGTCCTGTCTGAGGGCCCCCAACGGTAAGCGGCCGTATCGGTTGACTGGGCAAAATCGGGTTCTGCCGTGTACACAGCGCCCCGTCCACGCTCTCTTACCACTCGCTATAAGTGGTCGTGAACAGTGCTAACTGCGGGGGGCTTGTCTCATATTCCTATACTGTAACCGCCACAGTTCCGTGCGAAGGTCGCCACTCCAGGCTCCTGGTTCTGATGACGACCCCTATGTGGAACGGCGTGGCGGACTTTTGGACTGGGTTCCTGGCGTTCTTTCCATCCCAACCCCGAGTGAGAGAAAAAAAACAAAAGCTCACCCAGGGAAGCCCGGCCGGGCCTGGTTCGCTACTCGTACTTAGCCTATCTAGTCTCCACCCACTAGACGTTTCCACCGGAGGGCCACGCTGAGGCGACGGGTAGCTGGAATTCCTCCGGAGAGATCTAGCGACCAGACAATTCCAGAATCTTGACTTGCTGAAATTCAACTTTATCTCGGAGTTGGCAAGTGTGCTAAATTAGTACCAAACAAAAATACTATAAAAAAATAATTATAGACTTTCCTAACCTGAGATTTCTCTCAATCTCGAATAGTCGCAGAGATGTATTATATAAGATATAGAGATCTAGATAGTTTGCTTTTAAAATTGAAAATTATAATGGTTAAGCCCAAAATCAAATATTGTATTTTTCTATTGTTGTTGGTTTTTTTTTTTAATTTAAATTTTATAGGTTTAAAAAAAATCCTTTTAATTCCTTTCAACGAATCAGAAATTGTAATATCATGTTACCAACATCTTTTTTCATTGCGATTAATGTATATTAATTGGCACAATTCTGCTAAACAATAGACAAAATAGGATAAATGTATGATTGTGTGTGTTTATATATATATAAGATCATTATTAACATGTGTATTTATTACACAGCCCAACAAAAAAAAATTTTTGTGAATTGCCAAAAATGTTTGAATGAATTTATAGCAATTCATGGGTGCTGATTTCAAAACTGCCACTCCTTTTGCTGAATTGGCTCTAGTTTCTGAGATATTGAACACTTTTGAAAATATGACTGTACCCTTTGTGTAAAACAAATGCAATAAGTTTGGTGTCTGTTGCGTCTCATTGAAATTATTATAGCGGAAGTTCTCCATCGCCATTTCTGAAGCATAAAGGCATTTGGGAATATTTTATTTTATTTTGTTTTATTTTGCGTTATGACATCACCACAAAGTTAAGATTAAAGTGCGTGGTCGCTTGAGAAGTTGGCAGAAAATTTGTCTCTATCTCGCTAATTGGTGAGTGAATTTTGCGTACTACTTCACATTGCATATTTTTAATTCAAAGATTGATTGTATTTTATTGTTTACCAAGTTATAATTTTGTTTATGTTTTTTCTCTTTTATTAGCTGCGTTCTAAAGGCATCATGAGTTCATCACGAAGATGCTGCAAAAATAACCCGAATGTATTTTGTTACATATGTGGAGAATACATGATCGAAAAGCAAAGAAGAAATATAACCGGATTTTTGCAGCAGGCATATTTGGCTTATTTCGGTGTGAAGCTGGGAGACCAAGACAAATCTTGGGCTCCCCATAAGGTTTGCAAAAACTGTGTAGAAAGCCTACGGCAATGGACAAATGGTGAAAAGAAAAGTCTAAGTTTTGGTGTACGAATGGTATGGCGAGAGCCGAAAGACCATTTTGGTGATTGCTATTTTTTTATTGTGAATGTTAAAGGCTTCAATCGTCACAAGAAATCCAAGTGGGATTATCCTGATCTTGAATCTGCAAGGAGACCAATTCCACATAGCAGTGAAGTTCCTATACCAAAGTTTTCTGGATTGATAGAGCTTTCATCAGACTCCGACGAGGGGCAAGATCTGGAGCTTTTGGCAGGTGAAAACAGTGGAAGCGATTATGAAGGAAGTTCTTCAACACCTCAACAATTCAGCCAAGAAGAACTCAACGATCTGATACGAGACCTAAATCTGTCCAAGCAAGCATCTGAGCTTTTAGCGTCCAGGCTCAATGAAAGAAATTTTCTCAAACCTGAAGTTAAAATAACATCTTATCGGAAAAGAGAAGAGTTTCTTCTTCCATATTACAGCCAAGAGGAAGATCTTGTTTACTGTAATGACATTCCCGGACTTCTGCTTCAAATGGGACTAGAAGATTACCATTCCGAAGACTGGCGTCTTTTTATAGACAGTTCCATCAGAAGCTTGAAATGTGTTCTGCTACACAATGGTAACCGTTATGCATCTCTTCCCATTGCTCACTCAACAACACTTAAAGAAGAGTATGAAAATATCAAAACAGTATTGCAAAAAGTCCGTTATTATGAGCATCAGTGGTCGATTTGTGTTGATCTAAAAATGGTAAACTTCTTGCTTGAGCAGCAGTCAGAATACACAAAATACCCGAGCTTCATGTGCCTTTGGGATAGCAAGGCAAGGCAAGATCATTGGACAAGAGTGGCATGGCCTGCAAGGGAAACCATGATTGTAGGCAAGGAAAATATCATCAACAAGCCACTGGTGGATAAAAATAAGATCCTCCTCCCACCGCTTCATATCAAATTGGGTCTAATGAAACATTCGTTAAGGCTTTGGACAAATCTGGCAATTGTTTCAAGTACATTTGCAGATCATTCCCCGGATTGAGCATGGAGAAGCTGAAAGCTGGGATTTTTGACGGTCCTCAGATTCGAAAACTCATCAACTATCGAAATTTCACTAATTTCATGGATCACCTTGAAGCTTCTTCATGGAACAGTTTTGTTTCAGTTGTCAGGAACTTCTTAGGTAATAACAAAGCAGAGAATTACGAAGAACTGGTGCAAGAAATGCTTGCTAGTTTCAGAAACATTGGAGCAAATATGAGCATCAAGGTACACTACCTGCACAGCCATTTAGACAAATTTCCAGATAACCTTGGAGACTTCAGTGAGGAACAAGGCGAGAGGTTCCATCAGGATATGAGGGTGATGGAGGAGAGATATCAAGGAAGATGGGACATACACATGATGGCTTACTACTGTTGGAGCCTCCAGCGCAATTGCCCCGACGACACACATAAAAGGAAGTCGACAAAACAGCGATTTGCTAATGCATTAGCATAGACAATAAACATATTAATTATTTAGTCATAATTATTTTTTCAAATGAAAATGTTTTCTTCTATAACACTATTACACATGTTTTTGAATAAATTTCTGCATGACTATTAACAGTTTTTGTATACTATTTTATTTCATGTTGACAATTTTCAAACACGGTGCACACATTATTTAATTAATTTCAATTATCTCGTAAAATAGAGCCAATCTAGCAAAAGCACTTACATATTCTAAATCAGCATAGTTGACTGTATAAAATGATTCAAATATCACTGGCAATAAAATCACTGTTTACCAGTGTTATATACATTATTTATTTTACTAAGCCAATTACTTGTAAATAAGAGAGACAACTAGGAAGTGAATATTCAATTTGATTTGTTTTAAAGGTTGCGTCCCTTTGATGACATGCCATGAGAGTTCAAGACACGTCAACAGGACAAGCATCTTGGGATGGACTTCTTGATCTAACATTGGAAAAATGATAAATAAATATTTCACTATGGACATAATGGTCATATATATTATAAAAACAGAATTATTAAATCAAATAATACATAGTATTTTTAATCTAAAACGAGGCAAGAAAAAGAAAAGGAGCCTAAAATAACTAATGTTGAAATTTCCAAAAAAAAAACAAAACAAAAAAACAAACCCAAAAAAACCCAACCTAATGTTAGCTGAGAGGATTTGGGAAATCACTCACAGCAGCAAAGTTCACTGCTGTCTCAAGGTGTTTTGTTAATTAGATTTAGTTAGGATTATCTCGAAATTGTATAGATCTTTGCAATATTCTGGTCACCTTCTTAGCACGTATAATCATCTTTTTTTGAAGTAACGTCTGTATTATATAAGATAAGACATCTCCTTCTTCAGTCAGAAGAGTTCCATCCTGTTTCGCAATGATGTGAGGTTTCATAGCTCTAGCAATTCTGAGGACCACCAAACAAGAAGCTTCAACGACTGTATTTGCCAGCAGTAAAGTCTGGGCTTTCTTGACCCGGTCAGTTTAGGCCTACTGTACGTCGTGGTCGCAAACCTCGGATGTTTGATATCACAATGACGTTTCCGATTGTTCGGATTCATTGATTCTGATCTTAGAACTACGTTACCAATGACGCACTGTGCTTTCTCAGTTCCTGTTTGAATGTATGCCTGCATTGAATGTATACACAATAATACACATATATGAGTGTGTGAATGAGGAAGTGTGTTTTTTATTTGCCCTATGATCAATGTCTACATATACACCTTGTGAGAGTGACTGACACACAGAACACACTTACGTATAAAATGCTATTTCGTTCTCTTCAACTACCAAACAATATTTCCTTTTCTTACCTACGACTTTAACATCTAAGAGCTGAATAAAAGTTCCTCTTTTCCTATTGTTAACTTCGGTATCATTGATCATCAAAGAATCCTCAAATCTCCACCATCAACACGCAGCCAAGTTTAAATTTGGTCCTCGCCTGATATATTCTGATCTATTTATAAGGTGGGATGAATCTCACTTTATTTCTGAAATTGACCTTGGGTTATATCATGAGCATGCAGCACGCGCATGCATGACTGGCGACAGTTAACGTTGACATTGACACTAAGCCTGTTGATGACAGACGGGCGGGTGTTGATCCGTAGCTATATACAAAAACATATTAATTCTGGGAAAAATTACGCATTTTTAAGATTACGTCATCAGTCTTTGTGTTCCAATAATCTCTACACTATATATCGATGATTTATGTGCTATGGAATATTCCAAGGGCAATCAAACTGGGCGAGTTTCAAGATGCAATGAAGCGCGAAATCTGAGATACGCTGTTGGACATAATGTATTGGTTAACACTTTCAGCAGACGGCAGAGTGCGCAGACCCGCCTTTAGAAAAGCATTAAAACAGAAGGCTTCCTGAAAGGAATGTAGAATTTTGTTGCGCGCACGTTCAGAGCCATCACGGCATAAGTTTAAGGTCAAATAATGACGCAAATGGTGAGATTATTTACTTTGTCTTTGGTAATTCAAATGTTCTGCATTAAATGATAAGCATATAATATATTTTAAAATTACATTTATTGACCCTCCGGCTACGCCTTGTATTGTAACAAAAAAAATAGCACTTAAGCAATAGCTACCACGATTTCCACTACGGTTTATATCATTCGTTGTTCAGCTTTAATAAATTTGAAAATCATATAGGTCTAATGTAATTTCAAGTTTAGAGGGAAGTAAATCACGCGACACACAATGAGTATGACACATCCTTAATAGCAGCAGCTAAAACACACATACAATCACGACAAACTTCTATCATTGTCTATAAGTTCCTTTTCAGCAGCCATATCTATTGGAAGTCTTAGACATTCATTCTGTGTGCTGAACTGTGCTCTAGCGCGCCTGTGCAGGGCAGAGTTACAACACTGTGCCCTATCTTGGAACTTTTCGTCCCGAAACAAAACAATAACAGGTCCATAACTGGACAGTGAAGATTTTGTTTGTTCAGGCGGAGATCCATCAGTGGAAACGACAACAGCAAGCATAAGCCCCGCGAAGCCATCTGCACTGTTCTCTGCGTAGGTCGCTTTCTCCTTCTCCAGTTTGGCCAATTCTCTCTTGGAGCGAGGTTGTGATCGTTGCTTTGCCCTGTTAATGACAGATGTCACTGATGCCACATATTTAAGAGTAGTAGTAGCGGTCACTGTTGAAGTTTCCAGGCCGTTGGTCTTAGACGTCGCATCAGCAGACCCTTTTGATGGACGTCTCGTAAAGTTGTTGCTCTTGTGGCTACTTTCAAGATAATCCTACGTGCCACAGCTCTCATTTTCCCCACAGTTGCCCGAGCTATGATCACCACCTGTTCAAATATTATAAGAAATATCTTTATCTACCGCTGATATGTGGTTCAATTAAACATATTTTCTCTTTTAATATGTGCATTAATATGCAAAGTTCATTTACAAGTCGGAATAGATTTTTTGTTATCGTTACAAAAAAAGAGCTTATGTAGGAGAAACAGGAGCATTTTTATCGAAAGGGGAAAAGCAGCCATTGGTTTTGTGCTCATTCGTCCGTCACGTTTAGATCTGCAATATAGAAGATATATGTTTTTAAAAAATCCGATTTCCTGTTATTGTAGAGCTATTTACTATTAAGAGTAAATCCAATTGAGTACAATACTAAGAACGTGGGGTGATTATGTAGTATATATTTATAATCGTAAAGTTGTCCAAAACTTGACTGTTTCGTGGCTTTGTTTCTTTCCATTCTGATGGATAGTTTCATACTGACAGTGGAATCAGATCAGTCAAAGTATCTGGGTGCCTAATTATGTCTTAGTATGTATAGGATGCTGCCTGGTCGTGCGGTTTGGACTGTCGTTCGGATTTATCGATGGTCGAGCGAGAGTTCAAATCCTGCCCGCTCCCATCCCCCGTCGTCCTGCGGGAGGTTTGGACTAGAAAGTAAACTATCTTCAACTCTGAAGGAACATCCGAAAACATGTAAAAACAAAACAAAATACATTTTATGTTATCAACTTTGTTGATAAAGTAGATGACATTGTTACTTTGTTACAAGTACAGAAAAAAAAACAAAACCCAACTCTCTAGATCTGGTTGATGGAAGATCGTGACCAAATAGTTGCAGGAGTCTCTGTTCTAGACTTAAGTCCAGCTCGTAATATTTGCGTGTCAGAAGAGATAGTTTTGATGGTGACTGTAATACCAGGAGAGAAAGACGAACCAATAAATCTGTCTCCTGCTTCTTCCATATTCTTTTTATTTTGTTTTATTATATCATTCTCTCTCTCTCTCTCTTTACTCTTTCTTACATTCCTTTGTAGTTTCTCACCATTTACTGCTCTCTCTTTCTCTGTCTTATATTTGCACTCTTTGCATTTCCTTTTTATTTACTCCTGTCTCTCTCTCTTGCTTTTTTGTTTTGTATATCCCTAATTTTACTATTTTATCTCTCTCTCTCCCTCCCTCTTTTAATCTTTCTACTTCACCCCCCCCTCCTGTCTCTCTCTCTCTCTGTCTTTTAGTTTTTCTATTTCCTCAATTTACTCCCACTTTTTCTTTCTTTTTTTTATATCTTCCCTCACCCTCTCTGTTTCTAATTGTTTTTTTTTTCTCTAGCCCCTCAATGTTCGTCTTTCTTGAAGTCGTTAGCTCCCATGAATTGTATTCCTTCATTTCTTTAACCCCTTCCTTCCACACGTTCTTTCCTTTCCATTGTTATCTTTCCTTCTCTGTATTCCTTCATTGCTTCACTCTTTAACTCCTTCCTTCCACACGTTCTTTCCTTTCCATTGTTATCTTTCGTTCTCTGTATGCTCCTTTTCCATTTCTTCCTTTGTATGTTCATTCTTCTTCTTTAGTTCTTTCTCTTTTTGATAATTTTGCATCTCTTGGTCTTTCGATCTTTCTCTCACTATACCGTTCTTAAATCCTCACCAACGGCGTCGCTAGGAGAGGCTCTGCAAAATAAAGGCTTATGCTACGCCGTGGGTCGACTAGTATGGTTATAAATGAGGTCAGAGTTCAGGTTGGAGACTGAAAGAAGGACATGTGTTTATTGTAGTTTTGGATGGAGTTTTTGTTTTTTTAAATTGCTGGACATCTTGTCGACTAAAAAGTATTTTTAAAAATTTAAATGAAAGCTTATATTGAGTAAAATGGTATCAATTATTTTGAATCGATAGATTTAGACTGACAATAATAAAGTTGTGCGATTGGAAATATTTTAATTGGTTTTGATTATCGCAACTTTCATGCTTATAGCCAGTGGCGTCACAAGTGTCGGTGTCACCCGGTAAGTCTGATTGTCACCCCCCCCCCTATTGTTTATTTTGTTTTTTTAAGTTGAACCATAAAACTGTAAGCTAAATTAATTGATGGTGACACCCCAATATGGTTTTTGATTCTCTTCTACAATGTCACCGTATTTTTACATTTTAATAACATTTTACATAGATTAAAAAATTCCATCGGAATCACTCAGAAAAATAGCAAGAAAATAAGGAACCTTGCACCAATTTGTCCAGATAAAGCGACACCTCTAAAGCTGATCAAGCTGTTATGTCACAACAGACGCTGAAATAACGAATCCTTCAACATTGAGACGGGTGGGATCTTATTAATCATTTTTTAAAATTGATTTATGAGCTGTCATCGACAATCAATAATTATGCAAAGTTTGAACTTGATCCAAGAATGGGAATAAGGAGAAATAACGTGCAGAAGATTTCTTCCAGACAGAGAGTTGATAGAATCGAATAAGTCGTCAACCTCAACAGTTTAGTTGAACTAGCTGTCTGGAGCTACAAAATAAACGACCGTGTAACCACAGTACTGCAGAAATGTAGGCTTAGACCTAGAAGTGACCTCATTTGACGTCACATATGCACACTTGGCAAGCAGGTATCGAAAATTCGGTACAAGGTCGTCAACCTCAAACATCTCTCTCTCTCTCTTCCTTAAACAAGATGAAAAAAAACTTAGGTGAGGTGAGGCTACTGAGACAACTCCGCATGTATTTGACCTGTGTCCAGCGAACTGACAGACGTCCGCTGATGCAAACACGAGAGCATGTGCGCCAAATGTTATTGTTTGGTGTTGAACTTGGCTTAAACTACGAACAAAAAAAAAAGTCATGACAAGAAATTGAGAAAAAAAATATGGCCCGTTGATCTGGTTCATGTTGAGCTTAATTGTGCATAAATCAAGGTCACATGTATGGATGTCCCAAGGTGAATGCGACCATTGCCATTTTATGACGTCAAAGCTGCCACACTAGTCAACCTTTCGCGAACCAGAAGTATTAGGACATCTAGTTTGTGTTAGGTCACAATAATCTAATGACATATGCTGTACAAGTCTTTAAGGGAGAGCTGGTGACTGTAGAGTGTCAAAGCAGAATACTGTCAACCTTTCCTCTCATTTCATTAATGAAGAGCTAGCTTTTAGATGGGCTTGAAATTAAGATCTACCTGAATTCACCCATGACCAAGCCGGATTTATCTATAGGCATGACAGGCTATAGCTTATATAGAGCTCCCAAGAAATATTATATAAAATCTGGCATATATAGGGACCCAATAGGTCCCCATATCTCCAACAACCTAGGGCTTTTTAAAGTCTCAATCCAACACTGATTCTGGACATTCCACTACACACAACACACTATAAGGCATCTATTATTTAGGGATGCGTCGAAGAAACGGTAGAAGCAAGCATGAGAGACTGCCCTTGACCCTGGGATCTGAGTAGGCCTCTCAGTTCGCCCGATCATCCATCCTATTACACTAATAGTTTATAGTCATTTGAAAGTAAGGAGGCGCGGTGGCTGAGTGGTAAAGCGCTTGGCTTCCGACCAGGTTCGAATCCTGGTAAAGACTGGGATTTTTACTTTCGGAATATTTAGGGTGCCTCTGAGTTCACCCAGCTCTAATGGGTACCTGCCATAAGTCAATGCGGTTGGTCGTTGTGCCTGTGGGCCACAGAAACAGATGACCTCAACATCACCTGCCCCATAGATCACAAGGACTGAAAGCTAGGGCTCAGAAATTGGGGAATCCTAAGCTTATAGCTTGTGTAGTTGATGTCTATTTTGACTGTAATTTGTAGATCAGATAATTTTAAGTGAACAGTACACCAGGGCCGGCCTTAGGTAAAGGCAAACTAGGCAGCCGCTTAGGGCCTCGGATTTGCGAATATAGCAGAGCACTGGGGCTCCTAGGTCCACTAGTCTAGCTCTAAGTCTTTACTATATGACTCAAAGTTTATTATTTATGTTTAAATTTACTTATTGCTAGATTCTTTGTGGTTTTCTAGAAATATTAATTACGTTTTTTTTATATTTTATTTGAGTCCCACCAAATTCCCTTTTGTTTAGGGCCTTCAATTACTTTAGGCCGGACCTGGGTAACCTAACACTTATAACTGTGTCCAGTCATGTCTAAGTTTGATCATTCATGGTCAGAACCATGAACATTGGAAATTACGTTTAGAGAGTTTGATGAAACACAATCCTAAACGCTTGTGGTGTCTTACGAATCTTTCACACACCAACACGGAGTCTTCTCCCATTATGTGTTGAATTTTCTTCTATTTTATTAATTGATTGATTTATTAAATCATTATTTAAGTACAAGCTGGTGGTAATTCTTTTAGTAATGTTGCCATTTGAAAGCGTATGCATTATTTTCTATCTGTTTCTTTTTACTTAATGTAACACCTAACAGATCACCTCAGAGATGAATAACAGATCACAATAGTTTCTTTGCTGTCATATTATTTTTAAAATTCTATATTATAGATATGTCAATGTCAAATTATTGTGAACATGTAAATTATGTAAACCTTTTTCATCTCATCATCAGTCAGTATCATTTCATTTCATCACCTGTAACATTGCCATGAAATATTTCCATCCATTAATAGCTTTATACTCACATTCACATCTCATACACAAGAAAAATTTTAAAGCAAAATCTTTTTTTTTATAAATAATTGAATTTTTTTTTATTATAGTTGATATTTAACAAACAAAAGTTTCATATAGCATAATCAATAATAATCATTCATAATTAAAAGACAAAGGAAAATAATGCGCCAGCGCGGTGTAAGCATTAAAGATAATGTGAATCAATGGCACCATAAAATATAATGACTAGCGACTTGACTATATAAAAGACAGGTTCCGAGCTGTCAGGGGCATTAACCGCTGTCAGCTTCATAACATCAGAAGTCAAGAAATAAATTTTTTTAAAAGCACTTTGTAAGCAAAAATCATTTTTTTGAAATCATAAAAAAAAAAAATATGTCTATAATTTTTTTGAACCGGGAATAAACATTGAAACAAACTAAATAAAATAAAATAAAATGCATCAAAGTAATTTACATAAACATTTTTTTAAGGAAACAAGCCAAAATATTTGTTTTGAAGTAAGAAATGAACAGTGATCGCCATTGAAAGCCAAATTGTTTATTGGAAGACATTATTGGTTCAAACAGTGAAATAACTGTATTCACAAAAGAAAACTCTGGCTAATTTATATTTAAGTAGCGGTTCTAAAAACATAATAATACAGAAAAACATTAACTTTCTATGAAAAACCACAATGGACCAGATTGGGCAGTCCAGCTGCGAATGTGTAAAAAAAAATAATAAAATACCATTAACAAATGTTTAATGAGCTTGAGATAGTTAAAGCTACCTGCCTTTTGTTTTGCTTTGTTTTGAGTATTGAATCAGCCGGTAACCAGTACCAATGTAAAACTAATACACTACATGTATGTGTAAAGGGATTGGTGAAGAAAGAAGAATATGTACTGCCATTGAGAAAAAAACATAGAATCTTGTTTGATAAAAACATAAAGAGTCTTGTTCTATATTACCCACTTGTGTTATTTGGATTAATTCTTTAAAAGAATTACTCCAGTTTTTTTACCAGTTAATTTTTGACATTTACAAGGCATTAGATTTGTGTGGCCAGAATATTTTTTTTCAGCTTTCAACAAAACAAAAAAAAAATACAATAACAGTAAGTTTTCTGTACATAGCATGCTTTAAATAGAAGAATTGGCACAGTGAATTTATGAGATATTGAAGAAAAATAAAATAAAAAGTCAAATAGGAACAAAGAAACAAATGTTTCATTTGCCAGGTTTTTTGGCAAGTGAAGATCTCAGATTGAGGTGTTACAAAATACTCAGTGTCAATAGGTATCACAATCCTCTAATGAAAACATGGCATGTTGGACCAGCAACAATCCTAGTTTTTAATTATATTCTTTCAATTAAATAGAAATACTGATTGAAATAAGTTCCTTATTGATTTTATTCTTTAGTTCTATATAATAGTAAAAAGAAAAAAAAAGAGTACTTTTTAGAACATGGAAATAACAAATTTGTTCACAATGATTCAAAACTATGTCTGAAATAAAAAAAATATGTTGACAAAATGAATTGTTTTAACTGTAAATTTATTATCCTTACTAAAATTACCCTACCATTTGTTTTTAACAAATAGATTTTAAAAAATGAAATTTGGCCTCAATAAACATTTAAACTTAGAGCTGTAACTCGTTATGGGAGACTTTGTTTCTTTATTGTAATATTTGTTGCAAAGAAACAAAAATATATAAAAAATATTTAACATAAGGCCCAAAGCTTGCAGAGGAAATCATGCAGAGCACTTTGGATTCCAAGTAAAGTCTTCTATTTATTTACAATGAGAGTTTCATTCGTTTGGTTGTAAGCACATTTTTTGTTCATTTATCTTTCGAATTTAGTTTCATTTTGTTATAATGTATCGTGAGAATATTTTCTAGAACTTTCTTACAGAGTCAATGTAATGCTAAATATGAACATAATGAGTGTACATAATGAAATAATGAAACAAAACACACAAAAAAGTGAGAAACAAAATGGAGCAACATTTCCCCTCCACTGGCTCCCTGCTTGAGAACTCAGGGCCAGCCCAAGCATCAGGTAGGAGACCAGTGGGAGTCTATCACACATCAGACACATCAGTGTCACCAAAACTAGACATAGATCTGTGCCAGACAAATCCTATGTGCTAACTGAGGGCTGTGTTTCATTCAATAAAAATATAAACAAAAAGTGAGGGGGAAAAAAATTAAAATAGCATAAATCGTTACACCAACTGGCAACCAGGTGATACACTACAACTATGTTGTGCAACGTCACAGTCAAAGCTATGACACATCAGGACACACTGGTTTCTAGGCAAATGCCAAGGTGGACAGAACTCTGTGTCGAAAAGAAATTTACAGAGTACAAGCTTCTTTTTTTTTTTAAAAAAAAAGAGCATTTTGTTCTTAAGACAAAACAGCATCTACATGAACGATTTACTGTTGAACAATTCTGGTCTCCCATCGCAGTCAGCAATGGCTGGAGTAAGAGAAGAAAGATTTTCTGCTCAAAATGAACATCATGAGGAAAGTTCAGGGTATGTTCAGATGTGCCTCTTCATATGCAGAGACAGGTGATCACTTCTGGAGAATGCTCGCTCACATAGATGACACTGGAATGGCCTGTCTCCTGTGTGCTTCCTGTAGTGCCTTGTCAGCTCATCAGATCGAGCAAACTTCCATCCGCAGCCTTTCCATGTGCAGTGGTAGGGCTTTTCGCCTGTGTGGGTGCGAAGGTGTGCTTTGAGGTGAGAGCTCTTTGTGTAGGTCTTGTTGCACCCTGGGTGGGAGCAGGAGTGGCTTGTCTGGCGCTTGCGACCCCAAGTGCGTCGGCCTCGCTTCTTGGGCTGGGCAGTAGATGGGTCCAAAGTCTGCTGAGGAAGCATAAGGTGCTCAAGTTGGGGAGAGGATGGCGGGGTGATAAGCTGGTGAGATCCATGGTGCTGAGGGATATGGTGGGGTGAAATCTTGTCCATTATGTGCTGTGGTCTCATGACCATCTGTTGATGGGGGTGGCCCATGGGAAACATTGGAGACATAGGGCTCATCTTGATGTTGTGCATCCCAATGTCTTGGTTGTCAGGGGAGGAGGGCGGGGAGAGGTGGCTGCCGTGCATGGCGAAAACCATATGTGGGTTCTGAGGTGGAAGCTGATTGGATGGCACCACTGTCAGAGTGCCCCTGTAGGATGTGCAGGACTGAGGCATGGGAGGGAATTCATGCTTTGGAATCTTGAAATCTGTCATAGAGTTATTGTTCATATGTTGAAATGGATTGTGCTGTTGGTGCATCATGGAGTTGGAGAGAGCTGAGCCGGAAGAGCTAAGAGATGCATTGTTGCAAGAGACTGAAGGGATATTACTGCCCATGACCTGTATGTTCATCATTACCATATTGTTGTTCATGTCGTCATCAAACTTAATGTCTGGAATATTCAGGAAGGGAGATGAGAGGTCTGGCATGCTGATGTGGCCAGGCTCAGTTTTGACTTTGGCGAACCCATCTTCCAGTGGGTTGCCGTCAGCCGTGTTGTTCAGAATGAAGTCAAGGTCCAGCAGGTCATCGTAGATGTTCTCCTGGGGTTCAGGGCTGCTGCTGGTGTGACTGACCACAGAGTCGGGGCTGCCAATGGACATGGCCTTGTGGCTGGGGCTATAGGGACTCAAGTTGGAAAAGGTGCTGCTTGGAGTCGTGCTCAATGAGCTAGGAGACTCTGGCGCCCCCAGGGGTGAAACAGGTGACAGCTTATTGGCGTTTTCATTAAGAATGTTAATCATACTTGTCTCGTACGGTGTGTTGTCTGGGTACAGAAAATTCTCAACATCAGACCAGGTCTAAAAAAAACAACAAAAAAAAAAACAAACATATATATAAGTTAAACAATATAGTTTACTTACACATGATAGTAATAATGATAAATATCATTATAAATAATACAAACTATCAAAAAATCAACACTCGAGAAATCCATTTTTATCAGAACCGATAGACACAGAGTCAATGAAAACAGTAGAGGTCTGTCTCCAAGTGACATGGATTCGTTAATGTTCACATTCTGAGTTTCTTAGTTCTTTTATATGAGACGAACCCCCCCCCCCCGGTCCTCCCTAGTGATTCCACCTGCTCCAAGCAGCATCAGTGTATTAAATCATAGCTCGCGTGTCAAAGTGTCAGAGCTAGCAAATATAATCAGATTATTGGACTATGGGATCAATATGAGAAAGGTTATAAATACTGGTATCCAAACTCCTGAGTTCTTGTTTTTATTCTCCTCTCACAGTTAGGGTTTACCCAACTCTTTGGATCTTAGAAATATGTCCATTAGATTAGAAACAATGCTAGATATAGATCTGAATACACTGTTTTTAAATGTAGATCTATAGGCTACTCTAGAGACTGCGTGATGGGCTCCAGTCTTTTCCAGCCCAAGTTCTAAACTACATTTATTGTTACAAATATTTTTTGACTTGGATTTAGATCTTCTTTAAATATTAAAATGTATAAGACTTATGGAACTAGCTTTTCGCAATTTAGTTTATGTATTTATTCATTACACAATTGAAAACACACACCCTTTGGTCAACTTTTCCCCCTTCAAATAGTGGCAGAACTATTACATTTGTTTCTGAAGTGAATTGGCAACTGATTTTGGCGCGCCTTAGCGCGAGTCGCGAGTGAAAAGACGTCGGCCTCGTCACTGAGCGCGCGATTAGACGCGGATGCCATAGGGCTAACTGACCTAAATCTAGATATATATATACTGTATATATTGCAATAATAAAAAAAATATAGGGAGGCATTAGAGCGTAGAACAGGAAAAAAAAAAGGTTTTGGCTCTCTTGTTAAATAATCGTAGGACATAATGTGCTTTTTTTTTATACTTCAAAATAGTATCACTTTTTTTTAAATAAACTAGTAGTCTACCAAAAGAACTAAAGGACTCTAGATATCTCCTAAGGGCTATTTAAAGCAGGTTATGTATCGTCTTAAGCTGATTGGTTGGCTATATTTAAACATTTATTTATAGACTACACAACGCTATGTGATCAAAGTAAATAACTGAATTGTTCTTTTATAAACATTACAATGATACAAAGCAATCTTTTTAAAAGTATGCTAAATAGGTACAAATTGGAGATTTAAAAAAAATGCTTAATAAACAGACAATGGCCAATTTATTTTGATGTTTTGGCTTTTTTTTTAAAAATAAAGATACATACTGCTCATATCTCCACATGCAGAAACAACAAAAACAACCTACATTAAATAAAGTTTTTAAGTGCACTTAAAATTGGTAAACCTTGTTGTGCATCCATACTATCTAGATCTAATACTTACATTATGGTAATCCATAATATCGTCATATTTGGGCAAAATGCTCATTCGTGAATCCATTGATGTGTCGAATGATTTGGTCATTGTATAAAAAATGCTTTAAAAATTAAATACAAAATTACACAAGTCTTGCACTCATGCATAAAATGTCACTTGTGAAGGCTTCAATTGAAAAACTAAAATCACAGACAAAAAAATCACACAAAGTATAAAACTAAAACCCAAGTCTATAAAAGCGTTTAAGCCAAATGCTGTTCGTTAACAACCTAATTCATTTGACCACCGCTGAAACTAAAATGTGCTCTTATTGGACTAGGTGCGCGCTGATTGGCGGATAAAAATAACTCGCCTATATAAAGAGACGAACGAAGCATTCAAGCTTCATTCGAGAAAAGAGCGTTGCACGGTGTTGTTGGTCGTCTGCTGAGATAAAGTTTAAAAAAAACAAACCCGGTTTAGTGGAATTCCCACGTTTGAATTGGGGCATAGCAGTGATATGGGCCCGTCATTTCCAATTGACGTCACATTATTCTAAAGGTCCTCTAATCAATGGCGGGTTGCTAGCTCTAGAGTCAGTAAACATGAAATAACATTCCCGGTACGAACACGAAGTTATGGAGACATAACTAGGATAGGACTTCTCCCTCCTACCCCCCCCCCCCCCTTTGTTTTTAAAAACTTTGTAAACAAGTAACGGAATGGGATGGACGTAACATTTTGTTTAAAACTAAAAGCGAAGTAGAAAAACAGTTTATTAAGACCATGACTGTGTTACAGTGTCAACAGGACTTGTAACGTAAAACATAAAATATATCGTTAGCGGAAATGAACCACTCTAAACAGATATTTAAATAAGAAAAACAAACAAATATGCGAAGCTATGCGAAGTGTAGCCTAATTGTATCAATTATTTCGGATCAGTCAAGGAATTAAATTTGTAATAGATCTTGACCAACAACAATATATCCGTGCGATTAGAAATATTTCTACCAATTGTTTTTGTTTCATGCTTTGATTTCTCAATGCGCTAAGATCCCATCACTTATCTGGACCACAATTTAAAAAAAAGGGGTGGGGGAGAAAGAAAAGGACATCTGGGTGAATTCTGCCGTAATCAATTTTTAAAGGCATCTAAATAAATTATGGCTTTTATATAGCGCTTTCATGCTTATAGCATACTCAAAGCTCCTTGGTCCAATCCCATGTGCGGACCAGTGGGGGGGGGGGGGGGGGGGAGTGAAGTGGTATCTAGGAGAAGGTGTCTTTAGGCCCTCAGTAAACACAACTCTGCCCGAGTCGGATGTCGAACCTCGAGCCCCAAGCCTCTCTACCACGCTTCCCACTACTTTAAAAAGAAACAGGGAACGACCTGATTTCGAATTTAGAAGCCGACATTCTAACCACCCTGTTAGTGAGCAGCCAATAACAATAGAATACTGTATACAGAGGCGTAGCTAGGGTGGGGGGGGGAGCATTCCAAAATCCCGCCGGGCCCCTACTTGAGGAGATCCTCCAAATGGCTGTTTTGTTTACATTAAATATTATATACTACGCAAATGCAGGGGTCCCCAAAGTGGTCAAGCCCCCCGGCCCGCAAATGATGGCAAATTCCTAACTACGTCACTGTTTATATAATTATGTATTGTTCATTTCAAACTAGCTTTAAAGCGGTGACCCATAAAGTGGACTAATTCAGCATATACCACCACTTCAGTCGAGTACGAGATTCCAAACAAAATAATTTGGGTTAGGGGTTAATTAAATAATTGGTCAATTTTTAAAAAAAATTGATTTTTGTGTTGGCATGAAAAAGAAATAATTGTGCAAAATTGTGCAAAACCCCCCCCCCCCCCCCCCCCAAAAAAAAAGAGGCATAAGCTCTGAAAAAAAAAGGTTAAGTTAATTTTGTCACTAAAGTATTTCTAGTTAAGGTTAGTAAAGTTCTCACAGAGATCTATAGGGTCTCTATGAAGTAGTGGCGTAATGGTCATTGTTATTAAGGCTAAAGTTTAAAGAGGGCCCTGTGTAACCAGCACAATGGCTAGTTTTCTCCACTTTCTTCAGTCAAGACCAAAATTCATATTCATATTATCAGCCACCAACCCCGAGTATGTAGAAAATGTTTTAAGAACGTCTGGAATTAGTCAATAACGTAACCACCGGAGATGCCACACTTACAGGTTCTTTTTTTTTTAATTAACAAACAAGAATACCACCATTAGGTAGGAGAGTGTAGGACTGTATGCTTGGTAGGACAGTCTTGGTCTGTATTTTTTAGGCCTGTCTAGAGTGTTTCTTCGCTAGACCTGTCTAAGGATATATGTTTGGTAGGCCTGTCTAAGGCTATATGTTACGCTTTTCTAAGGCTATATTTTTGGTAAGCATGCCTAATGCTGTATATTTATTTAACTTGTGTAATGCTTGATGTCCTATGTTTTGATGGTTTGAATGCTAAATGTAAGGATTGGATGTACTTCAAGATGTGAACTTTTTCCGTTGTGAATGTGATATGAACTTATAAAGTAGAAATGCTGGTGTATAATAAAATGTTACATTCATTCTGTTTCTTTGGAAGAATCAAGTATGAAAAATGTAAGAGGAGTGTCTGAATGTGTACAGAAAGTGAGATAAATAATGTTCTGGAGATAAATAATGTTCTGGAGATAAATAATGTTCTGGAGATGAATAATGTTCTGGAGATGAATAATGTTCTGGAGATGAATAATGTTCTGGAGATGAATAATGTTCTGAAGATGAATAATGTTCTGGAGATGAATAATGTTCTGAAGATGAATAATGTTCTGAAGATAAATAATGTTCTGGAGATTAATAATGTTCTGAAGATAAATAATGTTTTGGAGATAAATAATGTTCTGGAGATGAATAATGTTCTGGAGATGAATAATGTTCTGGAGATAAATAATGTTCTGGAGATAAATAATGTTCTGGAGATGAATAATGTTCTGGAGATGAATAATGTTCTGGAGATAAATAATGTTCTGGAGATGAATAATGTTCTGGAGATGAATAATGTTCTGGAGATGAATAATGTTCTGAAGATGAATAATGTTCTGGAGATGAATAATGTTCTGGAGATGAATAATGTTCTGGAGATGAATAATGTAAATAATGTTCTGGAGATGAATAATGTTCTGGAGATGAATAATGTTCTGGAGATGAATAATGTTCTGGAGATGAATAATGTTCTGAAGATGAATAATGTTCTGGAGATGAATAATGTTCTGAAGATGAATAATGTTCTGAAGATAAATAATGTTCTGGAGATTAATAATGTTCTGAAGATAAATAATGTTTTGGAGATAAATAATGTTCTGGAGATGAATAATGTTCTGGAGATGAATAATGTTCTGGAGATAAATAATGTTCTGGAGATGAATAATGTTCTGGAGATGAATAATGTTCTGGAGATGAATAATGTTCTGGAGATAAATAATGTTCTGGAGATGAATAATGTTCTGGAGATGAATAATGTTCTGGAGATGAATAATGTTCTGGAGATGAATAATGTTCTGAAGATGAATAATGTTCTGGAGATGAATAATGTTCTGGAGATGAATAATGTTCTGGAGATGAATAATGTTCTGGAGATGAATAATGTTCTGGAGATGAATAATGTTCTGGAGATGAATAATGTTCTGAAGATGAATAATGTTCTGAAGATAAATAATGTTCTGGAGATTAATAATGTTCTGAAGATAAATAATGTTTTGGAGATAAATAATGTTCTGGAGATGAATAATGTTCTGGAGATGAATAATGTAAATAATGTTCTGGAGATAAATAATGTTCTGGAGATAAATAATGTTCTGGAGATGAATAATGTTCTGGAGATGAATAATGTAAATAATGTTCTGGAGATGAATAATGTTCTGGAGATGAATAATGTTCTGGAGATGAATAATGTTCTGGAGATGAATAATGTTCTGGAAATGAATAATGTTCTGCTTTCTTGTGTAATAGGAAAAGTTTGTTCAGGCTAGTTTTCAAACATGTCGGATTCATTTTTTAAAATTGTATTTTGGAAATAAAAGCGACAAAAACAAACAGACAAACAAACTAATATGTTGTTTTGTTTGTATGCTAATTTATTGTCTCCTTTGATCTCTCAAGTTCCTTTAATATTTAAAAAAAATTATATGCATACGTCTCATGCATTTTTCAGATCATCAACATCATGGTCCGTAGTTAAAAACTCTGATCACCTTCTTTCTCTGTTTTTTTTTTATGTTGGCAAAGTACGAATTTAATGTTCTTTAAAATGAACACAAATAAGTTGTCTACCCTGTCTCATAGCAGGGCCGGCCTTATGTATTTGGAGGCCCTTGGCGAAGTGACTAGGGTAGCCCCTCATGAAATAGAAAAAAAATTAAGACCGAAAAATACGCAATAAGCCTTCCTGCATCTAAATCTAAATCAAGAAGTAAGTTAAATTAAAATAGCGCTCCGTAGCGTTCAGTTAGCGTTCCGTAAACTTCTTCAACAAATTCGTACAAATTTCATAAATTTTTCAGCTCAATCGAAAAGGAGAAACAAAAAGGTCTTTTAACAGTCTGTAGTCTAACAAGTAGATCTAAACATTTTCGAACAAACTTTGAATCATAATCGAGACCTGTGTGAGGCCCCCAAAATTCGGAGGCCCTAGTTTGCCTATGCCTAAGGCCGATTAGCGTTGCCAACAAAATGGGTTACCCTTTTATTCTGAACAATTTCAGATCTAAGCAACAAAATTAGGTCCAAACTTCGATGGAAGGACACAATGATGAAGAGAAACTTACAGTAGCAGAAAATAATCATGAGTTTCATATTATTTTTTTTTCTTATCCCTACCCAATAGTCCCATGGGAGTACACAGGCAGGACACAAGTCTTATCAGAAACTTACTAAGACATGATTGTAAAACTATAAGCTTAAAGAAATATTCAATTGGACTAGCAAAAAAATGTTCTATCTATACAAAAATTGAGTGAACACAACGAGACAATAAGAGTTAGTTCTTACAACTTTTGTATGTTTGCGTAATTCTTTTTAGCACCATTGTAAAGGAAGAGGCTGTGTCAAGTCTGTAGTAGTTAAATAGACATAAGATGCCAACTCAGAGCGAGAAAATGGTCACAGTAATAGTGTATAAGGATCAGTGCGACATTGCACGCAACTGCATCTATTTCTGTACCTACTTCAGACTTGATTTGTTTGAAGCTTTATATCACAATACCCTAAATCGTGACAGCGCAAAGCGCCATAAAAATTTTTTGGGTTGACGATGGTCTCTCTCCCGAGATTTGTGTTTATGATTTGACGTCACATATAGGCCTTCCATACAAGTGGGCCATACGTGGAAAACCCCGGATGTACATACCCTCCCTGCTGCCGTAAGTTTGCGGTGAAGCCTTCAACCTTTCCCTCCCGGCTTGTTGATTGAAACATACAAAAGACTTTCCCTCAACATTTAAACGTGGGAGGTTTGAACTTCCGACCAGAATTTGGACTACTAAAAAAATCTGGGGCATTTAAAGAATCGAAACAAAAAGGGCTTTTGGGTGCGGGGAGGAGGCGGATGCATGCAAAAAAAAAAGTATACTAGAAAAGTAAGTAACACATTAGGGTTAGAACATCATGTATGATCCGAAAAAAAAATTTTAAGCGAAATTCACGCAACCTTTTGCCAGTAAAACGCACCTATTAAATTTACCAATAAGTGTGAAGGTGGCTTAAATGTCATAATCACAAGATTAAACAAGAAAAGGGAGTCTGTGTGCAATATAAACTCATTGACAGCCCTTGTGGGTCAATAATACTCACAAGGTAAATTACAATTCATTTTATGTATTAGTCACATATAAGCTGTAGTTAACGCAATTGACCTTTTAAAACTTATTTTTTTTTTAAAAATCGGATTTTCAATCACACCTTTTGGTTTCAAAAACCTGACAGGCAGACAGACTGACAGATAGCTAGATACTATATTTCCAGGACGAAGTAAAAATAAAACCATAAAACAACAACAACTGTACAATATAATTTACTTCATTTGAGCTTCAGTCTTCAAAGGATTCACTTTCTCTGTCGGAAATTTGATTTTCATTTAGAGGAGGACAATTCAACATTTCATAAAAATAAAAAAGACTTAGATAAGGTCTACCTGAAGACATTGATGCTACACTAGTGAAACATTACATTACTGTTACACCACTAGCACGTTTGTTTTCTCAATCGAAAACTTGCCAACTAACCAACTAATGACACCCATTCAGCCATTCCTTTGATATTCCTCGACAATTTCAAACATACTAGAAATACGATGGAAGGAGAAACACGGGGGTGGCAGACTTGGACACGGTGTACTATAACTATTATACCATGACCCGTAGACAGGTGCTCCAAGGGGAGACCATGAGAAGTAGAAAAAAAAAGTAAGACTACCATAACTCATGAAAACAAGGATATTAATTAGCATTGCCGCCAAGAGTAAACAAATGGTTAGTGGAAAGGTAAACCAATCTCTGGATATGGAGCTCTACACATTACATAAAATGGTCTAAAATGCCTTGTCTTTCGCTATTTATTTCCATTTTTTTTCGCTTTTTGCAAACTTTTTCTGTATCTTTCTTGTATTTCTTATAATGTTTGGATTTCTGCAATAGATGATATAGAGTAGTGTACAAATTAAAGTGTCATCAAATTTTGCCTAGTACCTCAAAGTAATTTTGCTTTTATATAGAAAATAAGCTAAGTCAAGGGGAGATAAACCTAAAATACATAATTACGATTGGTGATGAATTTATAACTAATCGATTAGTTTTTGATTTCTCGATCAACGAGCAAATCATTTGAGAGAGACTAAATATGGGAGTCACTAGAGACACTCTGTATGACATTGAGAATCATTCAGTGTGTAGATAAAATCACATTATAGATTGGTTTCTATAATGTACTTATGATGACACATGTTCCATTTCTAGATGCGGGACAGCTTCAAATGGTACAGGACCCCAACTTAATTCATTCTTCTGAGCCAGTCACCTGTAAAACCTTCCCCCCCCCCCCCACCCCCCACGATTAATCTACCACCACATCTGGGTGAGTACACCGCGCCAACTACGCGGGGGGTTTCAATAAAGTGGTTGAGTAGCCTGCTCACACCAGTCAGCTCCTAGTACTCACTGTTTGAAGACGCAACTTACTGGAGAGTTTCTCACTCCTTCCTCTTTTCTTTACCATAAAAACACACACACACAGAGTCACACACACGCACTAACAACAAAATGGCGGGAAACCACTAACTTAATAGGAACCAGAGGCGTAAGCCGTTAATGCTGTTAGCGCGAAATTGATGCCGATCTTGTTTGTTAGTTCTAGGAGGAGGGGGGGGGGGGCGCACTCAAATGTGGCTCTGTTTTATTTGAGTCTTTGGTACCGACGCCGGCGGACGCTATTGAAGTCATTGGGTCTCTAACAATAATGCGTCGGGCTGAATATGTGACTTTACTGATGTGGTACTTGTGTGGTCCACCACATACAGGTTACGTTCACTTGCTCACTGACATATATGCTAAATTTACATAGATAGTTCTTTCTCGCGTTTTTTTTTCTTTCTCATTCTCTCTATTTTCTCATTCTCTCTATTTTCTCATTCTCTCTATTTTCTCATTCTCTCTATTTTCTCATTCTCTCTATTTTCTCATTCTCTCTATTTTCTCATTCTCTCTATTTTCTCATTCTCTCTATTTTCTCATTCTCTCTATTTTCTCATTCTCTCTATTTTCTCATTCTCTCTATTTTCTCATTCTCTCTATTTTCTCATTCTCTCTATTTTCTCATTCTCTCTATTTTCTCATTCTCTCTATTTTCTCATTCTCTCTATTTTCTCATTCTCTCTATTTTCTCATTCTCTCTATTTTCTCTTTCCTCTTTTTTTTTCTCTTTCACTTTATCTCTTTTTTTCTCTCTATTTTTTTTAATATCATTTTTCTATATATCTGCCACAAAATGAATATATATAAGTTCGTTCTCACTGTTGGTCTGGTCACTGAGGTCACTGAGGTCAGATAAAAGTAAAAGTTGGTCTGGAAAATAAAAGGGAGAACATTCTGGAATTCATATGTTGGCTGCGTGGATTAGTTGAAATCAACCGCTTAGCTACCTATGAAATGGGCTCGAGTTCCAATCCCGACTCGGGCTGTGTTTACTGAGCTCCTAAAGGCAAGACTGAAACCTTCTCCGAGATACGTCTTCCCTCCCCCCCCCCTTTCTCTCTTTACAGATCCCCCCCCCCCCACATACACACAAGTATTGTATCTGTTGGAGGAGGAGAGTTGCGCTACAAAAAAAAATATTTTTTTTTTAAATTTAGGAGAGAAATAATAATTGAGACCAACACAAAATAATATTTCAAAATAATTGTAAACATCTTTTTTTAGCGGTGAATACCCAAGAAAAACTGACTAGTCCCATTTTGTATTTTTCTTGGTCAGGGTGGTGGGTGATATTTCTAAAACGGCAGCGCCCTTACAATAGGGAGCATCTAGAGCTAGACTACTTGAATTTATAATTCTAAAAGGATTCTTATTTTATGGAGCCTATACCAGTGATATCTAGGCCTTGGTTTTTCCTTGCCTTTATTGTTTCCTAGTGTAGACCAGTGCGTGAGAGCAGATGTCTGCTGAAGTGTAAGTGTGCCTATCTGGTAGCGTGAGCGAGTCATCGTGCAAGTGTGTGTGTGTGTGTGTGAGATAGCGAGAGAAAGAGGGGGGGGGGGTAACAAAGCCATTGAGCTATTGTTAGATCAAGGATCTGCTCAACAGGTTACCCCCCCCCCCCCTTAACCCACCCGCTACATCACTCCAAACCTGCCTCCAACATGGCCGACGCCACCGCATCAGCCACTCGAGATGGAGGCCGAGGGCTGAGCCCGTAGACGCTGATATAAAAGAAATCGTGAGTACAAATAGTGTCAGTCTCATACGCGCTGGGCCAGAAGTCAGGCGATGATCTATTTCTTCGTTGCATAGCCGCTTTTCATTATGCGCATACGTCTGTGGATAAGAGAGATGCATGCATAGTCGAATTACGAGCTCATTTATTTAAGAGACTCTCATGTATGAACAGACATTCCATGCATATAGGAAACAGAAAATACAATAAGGTTAAAATGTAAACTTGGAAAGTCTATGTAATAAAAAATTACTAACGAATAATACAAAATTAAAATCCTGAGATTTTTCATTAACATTAAGATATAAGATGACCAACCTTTAGATTGCTAGAATCACAAATAAGCATATTAGATAAACCACTTTTAAATTTCTAGAATCACAAATAAGCCTATAAGATGTAACACATTTAGATTGGGGAGAGTGCACTGCGAAGCCCATATGCTCCTCGGCAAAAGAGGACTTGATCGCATCACGAGCGACAAACTCTCCTAGAAAGACATAAATAACAAAAAAAAGGACATCAACTCTACTAAAAAAAACCCACATTTATGATAAATAATTAAATCTGGAAGTCAAAGGTAAGAAAGAGACGACAAGACAAATTCTATTTTCCTTTTCATGAAGTATGCAAATTAATTTTATTTCTATTAGTAAATGTATAATAAAGAAGTCGAGATAAGCACTTTTTGGGTTAAAACCACATTGTTATTCAAGAAAAATAATTATTGAGATATATAGTATTAATATTATGTTATATATATATTGCAATCTAAAAGACAGAATTGTTTTGATTTCCTATTTGTACCAAAGCTTTACGAGTCTGTTTAAGTCTTTCGGATGTTTTGTACTGTTCTTAATTACTGTCCAGCACTAGTTCTCACTTTGTGCATCATGACACTTTAGTGTCAGACTGCAGACACGTGGTTGAATAGACTTTTTAAAGACACAGCTTAGCACTTTAGGAAAATGGAAACATAAAGTATAAAAAAATAAATAAGAGAAACAGCAGTTTAGGTGTCCTTGCTGTGTACCATTTTCCGAATATTAGATATTCGGTGAAAAAAAATGCAGTACAAAAAGATAATGATATATAGACAACACAGAATGTAGACTATCTCCCATTGATTCTGTCTTCCTTCAATGAAACCAACATTTTTCTTTGTCAAATACCCAGTTCTTTCATTTCTTTCTAAAAAGCTATGCAAAATATTTGACATACCTCTAGAGGAAAAAAATGTGTAGACTGTAACTAATGTACATAAGTAGCCTGAAAATAGTCAAAGTCAATATGAAACTTATGAATATGGCCTAACTGGTAAAAAGCGAGAAATATATTGGTTGTTTCACAGGCCAATCAATTACACTCTTATGAATAAGACTAAAAAAAAGGTTGTGAAGCTTAAATCAATATTGTTTAAAAAAAAAAAGTATAACATTGCGCATGAGGATGTCCGCTTGACACTTATGAAAAAAAGGGTAAATCCGCAGAATCGAAAAGAGGCTTTTAAAGAGTATCAATTTTTCTACATCAAATACCCACATATTTCAGGCCATTGCCTAGCGTCTATATCAAATAGTTCCTCACATACCACTGGTAGCATCCCAAAGGTCGATGTATGGGAGCTTACCATGTAATAAAAAGTCCTACCTAAACCAAAGTGTCACGATGTCGATCTGGAATCTAATGTATCTAATGTATACAAAAGGCAATAGGAGCAGATTTTGACAAAAAGTGTAATGGGAAATGGACTTCTTAACGTCTCAATTGGCTTAGCAATAGGGAGCTGAAAACGTGTGCAGTCAATCTGAAAGGAACCAAAACCATCAAATTAAAAATAAATAAATAAATAACTTGGTCTGAAAGATCGAGAAAAATCTGGAACCGCAGCATCTCAGAACTAACGTGGGTCTAAAACAGTGGAAACGGCAGGCTCTGAAAACTAACGCTGGTCTAAAATAATGTTTCCAAACTTTTTTCCTTAAAGGAACATTTCGCACATTCCGAGTATTTGGCGTAACACGTTGCTTATTGTTTTTTTTAGAGAGATTAATTGAGAACTGCAGACGTAAAAAAAACCAAGAAGACACAAGAAAGCTACCCACATCCCCCTGATTGAAGTGAAGACTTCCGCTTACGTCTAAGTGTCATGAGCAGAAACAGTGGCACATAATGCCCCCACCCACCCCCTTTTTTATTTTCCCTATCAGCTCGGGAAAGATGAGAGCTTTCTGTTGATTACATTACGTATTGAAAGGTAAAGTAAATGATGGGGGTGGGGGGTGGGAGGGTTCTAACGTTTATGAAATATGGGGCAAGGGACTCTAACATTTAGGAAAAGAAGGAAGGGGCAGGACTAAAGAAAAAAGAGAACAGTATAACATTAACTAGAGTTCAAAAATAAACTTTTATTGTGACAAATTAAAATAACTATTCCTATTCAATGTTACATCTTTTCTTGACTTGGCGGTGCGGTGTAACTCTTCCTTGTTAAATTTTCAAAGATCTATATTTATTTAGTTCAAGTATATATTTACCTGAGAATAGTTTTACATTCATTTCTTCCAAACGTTATGGAAACAATAATTGCTAGTGAATCCAAGCGTCTATGTTCGATTCCCATAGTAGACCACCCAGGTACCCTAAAGCTTATACCCCCCTCCCCTCATCCCAGCATACCTCTTGCATCAATTTCTGCAGTTTGAAAACTGCGGGGATAACGGAAAGAGTGAGCAAAACCTCACAGAAACCTCTCACAAACCTCTCACGAACCTCTCGCTGAGAACGGAAGAGATAAATATGGAGACTAGGCCGAGAGTGTCAAATCCCCAGGTCTTGATTTATGACGTGTCATGTTACGATTACATAATCTATTCAACGTTTCCTGATATGTCAAGGACGTCTCATTCGATTAGACACTCGCATAATTTATCGACAATTAGAAGCTCTATTTCTTTTCAGGAATACTCGATGCTAGTAAATGCAGTAGTGAAGACAATGAAGACATATGTCCATAAATCTAAAAATATTTTCAAGGTGGGTGTTTTAAAGTGTATTTGTGTTTAGTACAGTCTCATTTGGGCAGACGACAGTAAGAATAGGTGTGTAGGTGTGTGTGTGTGCGAAGGATGATATGGGAATGGGGCACACTGATTTTGCAATTTGAACAATTGTGTGTGCGTGGCATGCGATATGATAATTTTTTTTAAATTTCCGTTGTCTTCGACTATTTCTGTTGTTATTCTAAATAGGATTCGATTCTAATAGCGCTGATTGTAAGATTGGCAGATAACTTTATACAACTTTATAGTTATTTGCTTAACGAAAGGCAGTTGTGGATCCTACTATTTAAAAAAAAAGTGAAAAAAAAAAACCTAGACAAAAGGAATAAAAAAAACCTTTGTAAACAAATACACATGTAAAAAAAACAAAAAAAAACACTAATTATGCCTAAAAAAAAAGTTTCAGCTTTTAAACGAGGCGTCTTATTTCAACTACATTGTTAGATTAGACATATCAGGGAGTCAGGGATATTCCTTTCTATTAGACTTACGTACACCAGGATCCCTCTGGTACATTCCTTTATATCAGGAGCATGTCTTTCTAACAGGTTCTACCAGGGATATGCCTTTCTACGAAGTCCTTCCAGCGACAAGCGTTTATACCAGGACCTACCGGGCAGTCCTTATACCAGGACCTTCGGGGGGGGGGGGGGCAAGTCTTTATACCAGGACCTACTGGGCATGTCTTTATACAAGAATCAAACAACGGCATGTCTTTCTGTGAGGTCCTAAAGGCTTTACACCAGCACCCACGGATGGGTCTAAATCTAATGAAAATCATTTTTTTGACCAGGTAAGAAAAAGCAAAAAGATAATAAAAAATAATAACAATAAGAAATAAATATTGAAATTGCCCCCTACTCTATAATTCTAAAAATGTCCGTTGTAAAGGTTTTATTTTTAGAAAGTAATTAGATTGAACGTTAGTTGACTAGACACCAAACAGAAACTTTCAATATTGAACTAAGTGCGGGTGAAAGCTACGCGTCTCCCCTTCCCTGAGGTGGCTAAACAGTACTTAACTTTAGGTAACGGAGTCTCTGCCTCCCTGAGGTAACTCATTGACTGCATCGTGTGGGCCGGTGTGTCTACATTGGGCAAGACCAACGACTACATAATATTATTGTCAATTGTGTGCACGTATGTATGTGTGTGTGTGTGTCGTGGGAGGGGTCACCTAGGCGACGTCTAAGTCACTAACTGTTTACGACTTTCTCTACATCTGATCAGTACAACAGTAAAGTACGTGGGTGCAAAATGTAAGAAAGTATTACTGAGTACTAGCCCCTGTCTATCCTAAAAGATAAAGAAAACAAAACTAGTATAACCAGTAAACTAGAATATAATAAACTAGTATAACCAAGAGGAATCCGTTCGCACCCAAACTTTAAAGAATATTTTTCTTTTCAAAAACTATCAACGAAAAAGTTGTTCGCCTAAAAAAAAACGGAAGCAACATAATGAGACACCACGTGTTCCGGAGTAGTTGGAAGTAGCGAAACATGTTTTTGTGGAGTATTCCATGGAATGCTCACCATGTCGTTTAAAGCTGCATACTTGATCGACAAGCCTAAACAAGATAATAAACACCCCTGTAGAAGAAAATCTGTAAGAAGAGCTTTCATATCTGTACAGTATAGCGAAGTTCATCTCTCTCACTCTCTCTCTCTCTCTCTCTCTATATATATATATATATATATATATCTCACATACACACACACATACATGCATATACATACACACACACATAAATATGTATATATATATATATATATATATATAGAGAGAGAGAGAGAGAAAGAGAGAGAGAGAGAGAACCTGTTATATGACTGACTGATTATCTGAGACATCAAACATTATAATATTTAGTATGAAGCAAATGTCTTATCATTGAAAGAATGTCTATAATTATAAGATAAGATTTAAGATAAAAGATAGCTGGAATATATTTCAAAAACAAGAATTCACGACCTGATTAGTAATCGAACCCACAACCATTGACTTTGCTTTAAGACGAGCACTCCCGGCCACTCAAGCCACGTCTGCTCGATCTCTATGTCCTCACGTTTAGCGTGTTGACTTTTACCATCAGTCAGTCAGTTGAGTGTTGCCTAGAACATGTCACGTCTTCACATTTCAAATATCACTTGTCCTTTTTTTTTCCTCTTTTTTAAAAATGAACCAGACGTCACGGTTATGTCTGCTCCTGATCTAATGGAATCTGTTTCCTGTTTGCTGTTTTTTTTTAAAATATGTATTACTTTTTTTTCTGTTAAACAAGTGACACGTTGTTATTTCAAGTCTTCAAAACACAGATTGCAAACGTATCAGTTAAAACTTGTATAAGTACCAATCCAATTATACATGTTCCAATCTAATAATATATCGTACTTATATAATCATACATCAACTTGTACATACCAAACTAAGGGCACGCATTTCAGTTATATATTTGGAATCTCGCCCATTCAAGAAACAAATTCACGCAATAATAAGATGATGTATTGTGTAGATCTACAGTCTCGCGGTGGCTGAGTGGTAAAGCGCTTGAGGGTCCCGGTTTTGAATCCTGGCGAAGACTGGGATTTTTAATTTCGGGATCTGTAGGCCACATGACACTCCCATTAACCGTGGGCCAAAGAAACATCATCGCCCCACAGAGTGCAAGATCTGAAAGGGGATCTAGATCCAAATCAAACAAGCTTCATGCATTTGTCAATATTTTAATACAAGTTTTATACTAATACTAACAGCGTAAGTTACAAGATAAACAAGAAAAAAAAAACAGAACTCATTGAACTATTTAATTTCAAGCTTAGTTTCAGCTGAACAGATTCGGACTTTTCGTTAAAAAAACCATAACCTCATAAAATTTTTGGAGGTGCCGCGGCTGAGTGGTAAAGAGCTTTACTTTCGAATCGGGGTTCCGGGTTCGAATCCTGTTGATTACTGGGATTTTTACTTTCGGGATCTTTAGCGCACGTCTGAGTTCACCCAGCTCTAATGGATACCTGAAATTAGTTGGGGAAAAGTAAAGCCTTTGGTCGTTGTGCTGGCCACAGGACACCCTCGTTAACCATGGGCCACAGAAATAAATGACCTTTACATCACCTGCCTCATAGAACACAAGGCCTGAAAGGGTAACTACTTTTATTTGATATAATATGTTTAAATCAGAGATATCAGTGATGCCCATTCTACAACCTGCTGACCATATACATTGAAATCCGACCGAGTGAAACTGCTTTTCACCAAGGGCGTAGCTAGGAATTTTCCATCTTTTGGGAGTCCGGGGGCTTGACCTCTTTGGAGGCCCCTGCGTAACATTTAATTTTTAAGGTAAAAAACAGTCATTTGGGGGCACGCTTCAAGCGGGGGCCCGGGGGATTTTCAAATCCTCCCCCCTCTTCCTCCACCCTAGCTACGCCACTGCTTTCCACAATGCATAATGAAGATCTATACGCTCGATTCCATAGGGCAACAGTGGCGTAGCTAGGAATTCACCATCATTCGAGGCCCGGGGGGGGGGCTTGACCTCTTTGGGGGCCCCTGTATTTTGGGTAATATTTATTTTTTAATGTAAAAATAACAATCTCGAACACTTATTTGGGGCCGGGGGATTTTCACATTCTCCCCCCCCTCCTCTCCCAACCCTAGCCACACCACTGCTGAGCAACGATTTTTGTGTGATTTAATGTGGCTGGTGACAAGAAAAGTGCTAGCCAATGAACATTGCGTAAGTCTAGAATCTAGAAGAGCAGCCAGCAACAATAATGTACCAATGGTAGTCGTCCAATAGTTAACGATATTTTGTAAAACAAATGGATTTGTTCACTCTCTATTTTTATGTCTGTTGAAATTATATTCTATTCCTTTTGTGCAGAAATAGTTTATTTCATCGCCAGCCTAGTTGGTTCGAGGAGACAGAAGTATGTTCTATTTACCAACAGTTAGCTCCAGTTCATTTCCACGCATGACATCCTTAAGAATTGCTAAATAAAATTGCGGATTTTGGAGATGAATGGGTGAAACAAAACATGTTCGTATCCGATTGCCAAGCTTGTGTTGTTATGACAGTGTGAAAGCATGGCTAAAAAAACATGACAAACTACTAATAGGTGGGAGGGGGGAGGGCATGGTGGTGGAGGTTTCTTTTGGGTTGGGGGGGGGGGGATACATCAACTAACATCAACAACTTGAAGGTAATAATAATATGATTATGACAAAGTTGCAGGACGGCTACATTCCCGTCACGGTCTGTTTCACGTATAGTACATACTTTGTATTTGTTTAAATGTATGTAGGAGTTGATTCGATGGGCTAGAGGCCTGGTGATCGGGTCAGATCTATCATCTAGCTCAGAGGACGATCAACCGTAGACTCCTCCCCCCCTCCTCACAACCTGTAGATAAAGTAGTCAGGGGTGACGTTGAGAAATAAGTGGACGCAACAGGTAATGTGTGTGTTTGTGTGTGTGTGTGTGTGTACAACAATTTATATGTATGACATATGTTAGTAAGTGTGAGTGTGTGTGGCCATAAGTGTGTTAGTGTGAAGTGTGATGAAATCTCCCGAGATGCATCAAGACGATGTCGGAGAAACAACGTGTTTATATAGGTCAGGCCAGGTCACAGTGAATAACTGCATTAATGAGGTCACTGCACACTCGGCAACCGTCGTTAGAAGAATCAGTTTCATGACCGAAAGGTGACAGCGTCGGACACGTGGTCAAGCGAAAACAGTAGCACTAGGTGCACGGTGGGATTTGAACAATTGGTACTGAGTGCACGGTATGACATGAAAAAGTAGCACTTGGAGTGAGTTATGACATAAAAAAAGTAGCACTGGGTGCACGGTATGCCATGAAAAGTGTTTAAAATGCCTGCTAATTTAACGAAACAATGTTTCTGCCTTTTAAAATTATATATTGTGCTATCTAACTACATAGTGTACTTTCTTTTCTACAAACCTTTAATACGACAGATACACGTAGAATTTTCTCTCTACGTGTCTCAATCTGTCTGCCTGTTTCTCTTTCTCTTTATATTTAGGACTATATATTATGGGCTTATATTAAAACATAACACAGCTTTTGGAACACAATTTTGATATAATCAAAACATTTTTTTTAGTTGCGATCTCTCTTTCATTTGCCACTCTTTTGTCAAAGTTTGTTGTCATCTAAAGCGAGGCCCAAATGTTTCTAACCTACTTTTGCTTTAAATCTTATGAATCAAATCATTGAACATCAAAAGGATCTGTGTCATTATTTCACAGGGCTGGCATGTGATGCTAAACTGTTCATTATAATAGATTGAATTTATTCCTCCGAAAATTTCAGTTAGATTCATTATATTTTCACAACGCGTCTCAAACAAGAGAATGTACAAGTCTACCGCGTGATACATATACAAGCACTTCTACAATTCTAAACATGAAGAAAAGAAGAAAAAAAAAAAGAACATTTTTCCCACGAGAAGATCTTTTAGGATTTGAAAACCTTTTATTTTCCCTTTTTTTTTCCCCGAGCATTTTCATTTTTTTTTTCAAGCATACAAAAGACTCGATGTACAACTTTATTTAGCCCAAAGAACTCCAAGCCTGACTTTTTTGTTCTGATTCAACAACTTGAAGTTGGCATTCTGAAACTCTTTCCACCAGATGGTCTTTTTAATATGCCAGATCCTGTTTATTTTATTAATATAATACGAGTGATGATGTATGAACTATTGGATCTATTATGTGGCGACATAGTGTAATAAAAAGTCCTACCTAAACCAAAGTAAAGACCTTTTCAATGGAAGACTTGGCTACCTCAATATACTTCATACAATACAGAATCTATTTCAGGGGGGAAAAATACTTTCTGAAAGATGCCAAACTAGTTAAGCTTGAGACTGCATCAAATTATATACAAGTGTGTGGGGTTCCTATAATTCTTACATTGAGGATTTATGTCGATAAAAAGTCACGGTTGCCAACCAAATATTCAACATTAGTTTGTACCCATAGACATCTCTACGTCTATGTTTGTACTACAAGTGAATTTGACATTTTATTCTACAGTGCTAAAAAAGTACACAATTTTTGTTTTAAATTACACTTAATAATTTCTGTACACCGGATGTCCCAAATAGTAAGCCATTAAAAAAAAAGTAAAGTATCCCTTTTCAGACCTTGCGATTTATAGGGCAGATGTTTCTTTAGCCAACGGTTAACGAGCAGGATGTCATGTGGCCAGCACAACGACCAACCACCTTTACTTTTCCCCAACTAAAGACCCATTAAAGTTGGGTGTCTTAAAAAAATCCAGAAAATTCCAGTCTTCACCGAGATTTGAACCCAGGACCCCAGGTTCGTAAGCCAAGAGCTTAATCACTCGGTCCGCAATGGACCTCATTCACCAAAACGAACGGTCACGTGATAATATTGATAAAACAACGACAAAAACTGTCACGTGATAACCATTGTTGATTAAAATTAGATCGTAATTTGTATAGAAGAGATAGATAAGCACGTGACTCAATGTTGTTTGTTTACGATTGATGAATGAGGTTCCATTGACTTTTTAATTTTTATTCTTCACAAGTATCAATTCTCTTAGTAATAATAAAAACAAATCAAATTATTTTCAAATTTAGAATATACTTTTTAAACTAGAAAATGTCATGAATTAGAAAAGATGGACGGAATGAGCTTAGGTTGGGGGGAGGGGGAGGTTAAACTTATCAGAATAAAACATGATTTTCATAAGTAAACGGAATTTGAAATTGATCCACATAAAATAGATTTACTTTCTTTCACAAGATTGAAGTTGTTGTAGACTTTTCTGTTGTTACAACCGTTTGAACAAACACAGTATTACAATGGCGGAGTGTTCCTATTCAAGAACGACTTTCCTTTTCTGTTTATTTGTTGTCTAGGAAAAAGAAATATTTTCGTTTTTTTTTGGTCTCTTTTCTTTCGTGATGACTGTTTTGGGTGTTTGTTTTTAATGAGTGAATGACGTCACTGAAGCCTTGCCGTGACGTTCTAAGACAGGCCAAGAATTTTGCTCCAGATTCGCTTACTAGTGTATTAGGCATTAAGAAGAGAGAGAAATAGAGAGAGAGAGAGAGACAGAGACAGAGAGTGGTATGTTGATTTGGGAGATATAGATAGAGCTTTACAGATTCGAAATTTCAAAGCTTTAAACGAAATACCATTATTTCAAAGTGTAAAACTTTCATAAAATAATAATTATAATAAAAAACAAGGACTAACATATTTTCATGTAATAAATGACCCACACTATGTCTGCCTACAGTCGTCACTGCCATCCACAAGATATATCTGATGTACCATCCACAATGCATTAACCTTCAGTCGGTGACGTTGCGTAGCACCAGATCTGTCCATCGGACTCCCAGTTAAATGTCTCTCCCCCTTCCCTTCAGCGTCACCATTGGCACGCTCTTTGTGACTCTTGACAGTTACTAACTGACATCGTTACGACAAATGTTCATTGCTTTTGTGTTTTCAGCTTTTTGTTCGTATTTATGTTATCATTGTTTGTTTATTAGCGCAATGTCGCCTAACATCACTGACGTAGGTAAAGAAGTCACACTACAAAAATGAAACCATGCGCGTGACTGAAGCTTGCAAGTAAAAGTTGTACTAGACTAAGAAGAAAAAAAAAGGGGGAATGGGTGGGAGGGGATCTGTGTGCTGTGATATTTACATGATCTGGTCTTGGTGAATTTATCAACCTAATTTTCTAAGTTGTCATAATTTGCTTATATATCTATGAATTGGGCATTTATAACCAAACGATGGATTTAGTTAAATAGCAGGGGCATCGTGGATGAGTGGTGGAGCGCTTGTCTTTTGAAAGTAAAAGTCTCGGATTCGCATCTCGGTGAAGACTTTGATTTTGAATTTCGGGATTCTTAGGATGCCCTTGAGCTCACATAAATTTAATTGGTACGTGCGAGGGGAGATAATATTGGCGTACTGTGAGCAGACGCTCGTAGGTCAGAAGAGTGCTTCCCACATTGCCATTTCAAAAATCTAACATTTGAAAGGGGAGATTAGAAGTTTTCAAGCAAAGCTTTATGTTAAGCGAAGAAATGACTTGCATTTTGAAAGGCGCCAAGCACTCTTCGAATACTCATAAAAAAAATTGAACTGGCTTTGAATGTCGCCATGTAACAGATCAATGCCCTCGTATGTAAAAGTACTGCCACCCTACATTCAGCAGACCATTTACTCTGATGACGACAGACCCACCAAACCACTATTATAGTAGACAGGGCCACAGAACTCGACCAGCAAGTAATCTTCCTCTTAATAACTCGCAACTTAGCATGTAACAAAAAGTAGGCTACATATTTATCTATTGGTTGTAGGCCTACATAGTAGATCTTTAAACTGATGAAATACAGTTTGGAGCTTATTGACCAATTCACATTCTCGTGTCATTCTTCACAAGTTCAGATCGATGATATTAAAAAGTTTCGCCTCGATTTACAAAACAAACCAATCACGTGCAATTATCTTATTTAAAAAAAAAATGTATGTATCTTTTCTGACTCACAAATAAATACGTATAATAACAAATTTGAAATTCATCATTATAAGAGGTTTGCATTCTTTACCAAGAGGCCCGAACAAGTCACTGGCCCCAAAACACTGCTATAGAATGAAAACTATATGGAGAGCTCCCTGATTTGGAAAACACTGCGCAGTTCATCTCATATATTGGTCTAGTCATCTGAACGCTTCAATATGAAAATGAGAACGAGGAAGAAGAAGAAGATCATTTTAACTTTTTGTTTTATCGTATGTAAGAAGACTGTGTTTTGTTTCAAATAAATTTAAAAACGAAGTTCGCATTTTTAATTCAAAGCGTTTCTTTCTCTAGAGACTACGAGCACGGAAAAAAGAATTCGCATTTTAATTACAAATCTAGAATAATATATTTAAATCAAAATAAGTATCGTGAGCCAGTCCGAGGTTAGTCTACAGACCCTGAACTGACGGGGCTCATAAGTTACAAAAGGTTGAGAGGTATGTCAAGTGAACAGATTGGCTCTCATTAAACTTTCTGTGCAAGTGACATGTGACATCAGTCACGTGGTACATGGACGTACGGTGTGACAGAGTAAACCAAGCAGCTCAACCATTGAGAGGTTCTCACACTGGGGGACGCAGCCGGTGACGTACGATGAAAGAAGGCAAGGGGTATCTTGAGATATACCAGAATGAGAGGCACGACAGGTGAATTGAAGAAGTTTTTGAAGATAAACAGGACTGGATACATCTCTAGACTGTGAGAAAGACAGAGAGAGAAATAGAGAGAAGAAGATAGAATGATAGGAGATAGGGGGGATAGATAGTGAAATACTCAGTGTAGATAGTGAAATACTAAGTGTAGATAGTGAAATACTCAGTGCAGATAGTGAAATACTCAGTGCAGATAGTGAAATACTCAGTGTAGATAGTGAAATACTCAGTGTAGATAGTGAAATACTCAGTGTAGATAGTGAAATACTCAGTGTAGATAGTGAAATACTCAGTGTAGATAGTGAAATACTCAGTGCAGACAGTGAAATACAAAGTGTAAATGATTGTATATTCTTATATACTACAGACGTACTTCAAAAAAGATGATGATTACGTCCTACGCGTTATGAATCTAGTCATGCGCATGTTCACCAATGACTTAAATGATGATTCTATAATGAACGTATTATAATTAAGGATTGTAAAAAGGATTGTAAATTTATTGAATAATAAATGTGTAATGCTTATACAATGATTATACAATAAATGTAAAATAATTATATAATTAATGTATTATGATTGGGTAGCCTAACAGTATTAGGATTTACATGTTAAACTGTAGACAAGTAACAATATATAAGACTTGTACAAACTATGACACAGTTTTTTGGTACAATGTAGCATTTGCAACGTTCAATACTCTAGCAAGTAACAGAATGAATACAATAATAATGTCGGTCATATCTACGCTCTCCACGGCCAGGGCAACTGAAAAGGAAATGCAGCAATGGCCTGTAAAATCTGATTCCCGCTTTGAAAGCTCAATATTTTTCTATCACTAGTTGATCCTTTGCAAGCGCTCCGAAGTTTTGTTTCGCTAAGAAGTTGCTTTGTTTCGTTGTTAAATGTTCACAGCCACAGCGCAGTCAAAACATGAACTGATGCAAAACAAAAATATTGTGCTTGCAAAAGTCTGTGTCCACTTGAATAGCCTTGTTCACTGTCGGTAACAATGTCCATTCCAATAGCACTCCCCTCATCGCGGCCAAAGAACTCGGCGACCTTCAACTTGAGTAGCAGACGGCACGAAGTAGTAGCCGGCCTTCGGAGATGTGCACACTTGGCCTGGAGGTCAGTGTCAATATTGTCTCGTACCGATGGACGATGGTTTAAGTCCACAAAGGGGTCAGTGAGGTCAGCGCAGATTGTAACAATGAAATGTTTTCTCATCTCATGATGGCTACTTTACAGCTTCCGGTTTGTTAAGACGGCATTTTAGTCCCATAAAATTAATAGTTATCATTGTAGCGAACATTTTGATAGGCGCAGCTTTAAGTACTCGGTTGCAGAGGGTTCAAATCCTGAATTTCTTGTAAATTATATATATATAGTTCGTCCATCGTGGTTCGATGATGACAACTTTGTCATCTAGGGGGCTGAGGGCTTTGCACTGGGGTTTTATGCCTCCTCATGTGGCTGGTGAGACGTATGTGAGCCCAGAATGTTCGGCCGCACACTGGGCAGGTTATTCCAGCTGGAGCTAGTGTCGTTCGCCTTGCTTTTCTGGCGTTTTTCTTCTGCCAGCGTTGTTCTTTTTTCCTCAGCAACCTGTGCGCCAGTTTTCACAGCGTGACGCCATGATGCTCTGTCATGTGGCTCTGTCTCCCAGGTGCCTGGGTCTATGCTGAACGCCTTCAGAGAAGCTTTGAGGGTGTCCCTGAAGCGCTTTCTTTGACCACATTGCGAGCGCTTTCCTTCGCTTAGTTGGCCACACAAGAGTCGTTTAGGGATGCGGTGGTCTTCCGTTCTGTAGACGTGACCTGCCCATCGCCGCTGGGACTGCATCAGGATTGTGTGGGTGCTTTGCAGACCCGCTCTTCGAAGAACTTCTGTATCTGGTATTTTGTCTTGCCATTTGCCATTTAGTATTTTTCTCAGACATGTCCTGTGGAAGTGGCTCAGTTTCTTTGCATGTTTACTGTACACTGTTCATGTTTCTGAGGCATAGAGCAATGTAGGGAGGATGACGGCTCTCTAGACCCCTAGCTTTGTGTTTGTGGTGATACCACGTCTGTTCCAGACAGTTTTAGACAGTCTGCCATAGGATGCACTGGCCTTGGCGATACGCAGGTCGATTTCACTATCGATTTTTCCATTTCTGGAGAGTGTGCTGCTAAGATATGTGAATTAGTCCACTGCGTTTCTATCCTGTCCATTTATAGTGATGCTTGGATCCGAGTAGGCTTTCCCAGGAGCAGGTAGATATAAGACTTCAGTCTTGTTCGTATTGATGGTAATGCCAAAGTCTGAGCATGCTCTTGAGAAGTCACTGACGATGCTCTGCAGATCGTTTTCAGAGCAGGCATTTAGGGCACAGTCGTCAGCAAATAGCAAGTCTCTGATTACTGCTGCATTTGTTTTTGATTTTGCTTTAAGCCGCCTCGGGTTGAATAGGCCACCATCAAATCTGTATGATATATTTATCCCGTAAATAAAAATTTAAATTTAAAAATGTAAATTAAAGGTCATATGTGTATCTTTGTACTGACCATATGATCCTACGTTAACCATTGACTTAGAACAAGATGAACTTAACTACGAGATCTTAAAGTCAGTCGTCTGCAAAGGGTCAAAAATCACTAGACCCATATATTTAAACAACAACAACCTAAAAGTTCTATTTCATTGTAAGCAATATTATAATAGAAACATTACGAAAGGAAGCGACGGCTCAGTACTTGACTGCGGGCTTAAAATGATACTTTCTTGTAGTACTGCACTAATTACGCCAGGGCTATTGCGCTAGAGGCCATGTTGACTCCTTTTTAAGCTTACATATCGATATTTTGGGGAAAATTAATGTTTGGTTGGTCATTTTGCCATCCGACAACACATATTGTTGTCATGGGAATATATCAACACAAGCCAACTAACCTCAAGTCTTTCATTTGTTGAAGAAGACAAAGAATAAGAACACTAAGGACATGAAATGTGTTAAGAAAGGTAGATGTGATTGAAAAAGAATATTACAAGCAGAGTAAAGAAACTTCAATAAATTCTTTCGAAATAAAAAAAAAGAAAAAAAAACTTTGGGGATAATATTTTTGTTTCATTAAATGAGAGCGATACATAGACAGCGTGCGAATTTGTACGAGTGTCATCCATTACCATTATTATTTTTAAAAAGGGGATGTACTCTCCCGAACAAATGGTTACGTTACGATCATAGATACATATATAAATATATACGATTACGATTTAATGAATGAGAAATAACAATGTCTTTTTTTACAAGTTCCAAATTTATGCTCATTTTATATGTAAACTCAAGTCAATATCACGTCATATCAACAAAGTGTTATATGCAAAACAAGGCAAAACATTTTCACTGAAAGAAATTTTGATAAAAGCAATCAGGAACTCGGTCTGTTTATATATATCTACGATAATTATTAGTCTGAACTAAGTGTTACATTTTGTATCCTATCTACTTTGCTCTATCCTGTTTATCCAGGAAGATGTCGCGGTTATACAGAGTTGACGGTAAACTGCTAAATGTGAGAAAGAGGAAGCGTACGATTTTCTGCTGGGAGGTTTTTTCTTTTTATCCATCTATACCTCATTTTGTTCTTTTATTCTTTCTCTCGCTCTGAGACGTGAATACTAAGTGGAAAAATATTAAGATCGCAGCTAGGTCTCCGTAGTGACGTGAAACTCATCCTTAATCTTCAGGAGTCATTGGTTAACATGTATGACTAGACGCGTAGCGGCGTAGGACGTAGTCATCTTCTTTTTGAAGTAACGTCTGTATTTTATAAGATAAGAATCGAAGGCATTGCCATTATTATTATTATACGTGAACCACGGTTTAACTAAAGTGGTCATCAAATACGATGGATTGCTGATGTGTTGCCACTCTGCATTATCGGAAAGGTGTGGGAGGTCTAATTGAAGAATCTGTTTTGGAATGGGTGAGAGAAGGCCTGAATAGAGAGTTAAGTTTTGAGTTCCTCAGAGGCTCTATCCTAAGGTAGACGTACTTACTGGTCCTCGTACATCTCTATAGCCTCTCATGGACTGCCATTCACCAACAACGGTCCCAGTTTGTGTTAAGGGGAGTTAACTATGTAGGCAGCGTCCAGGAAGAACGAGCTCCGGAGTTAAATAATGTCTGTGATCATGGCGAGCTAATATATAAAACCTTTCCATTCATGCTCTGCCATGGCACTAGTTACTAGCGGAGGGCAGAGACATAAGTGGGAAACGGTCAATTTCCAAAGGGATTGTGAGAGAGAAAAAACAACTTTCAAACTATTGAATATGTTGTATTTGGAAAGAAGGATACTGTTTTTTAAAAAAAGCAACATACAAACTATAATAGAGATAAGAGTACAGGAACAAAGAGATAAATAGAATAAATTTTAGAAATGACATAACAAAAAAAAAAAAAGAAACACATTACAGAAACAAAGAGATATATAGAGTAAATTACAGAAACAAAGAGGTAGATAGAGTACAGAAATAAATAAATAAAATACAGAAACAAAGGGATAGAGTTCATTGCAGAAACATAGTTAGAATATTGAAACAAAGAGATACAAAGAGTACATAATACAAACAAAGAGATAAACAGAATCCTGCACAGAAACAAAGAGATAGTTATTTATTAGATTGAGTAAAATGAAACATGTTTTAAGCAAGTCTTAATTTTTTTTTTCAAAACAACTATCCATAGGTGAAGGTCAACCCAGGTCAACCTGCCCTAGGGTCTACCATTCTGTCCCCTGGCATCAATTGAAGTCAAATGAAACGAAAAAAATATATTTCGCAATGGCAGACCAACTCCCCCCCCCCCCTTTTTTTTTTTTCTTTCTCCTTCCAGGCCTAAGTGATCTGGTGACACTGTTGTTTAAGTTTGGTTCAAACAGCAGACGACGCACCCCCCCCCCCCTTATCCCCCACCGACGTGCACATCAGTATAGCAGAAGATAAAAATCTTACTTCAAAATAACAAACGAACTTTCTCGTCGCACTGAATGAGTGGATGACGGTTGGCATACGGTTGTTAGAACCTGCTGGTCTAGTAGTTCAAATCCTGTTTATTTGATTTCACTGGAGTTATTGATGTGTGGTCAAGTGGTCAAGCTTTGAAATTGGGACTTAAAAAAAAAATTGAAGCACGCGTGGCGAAACTAGCTGAATGGTCCTCCTGATCCTAATGCATTGATTTCTATATTAATATCTTCTGTTATAACTTTGGCACAAAAACTGTTGAGTAGCTTTTTTTTTGTTCCAGCTTGCACTATAGTGAATGTTTTTTGTTTGTTTCAGTTGCACTCTTAAGCTAATAAAGAGTAATATATATATATATATATATATAAACATGGCACTTTTATAAACATTCAAAAACGGAGAAGGTCATTGCAGAAGTGAAGCTGAGCTCACGTGCGAAACTTGAATTAAAGTGACTCCCTCGTGACAATGAGGCATGGCGGGCGTCCTAGCTGCCTTTCGCTCCAAGGGGCGCCTTGAGAAATACATTAAATAATTCGAGTCGTACTTTAGTTGAAGCCGTGTAATTTGCAGTGGGCGCCTTAAAATTCTTTGTTTGGGCATTTTTAAGCTCATTCCGAATGTTGATTGTATGCAAAATGTCCTCGATAATCTTTAAAAGTAGGCCTCATTTCTTTTTTGTTGCATTTTCCTTAATGTCCTATAGAGTCAGGGCCGGATTTACATATATGCAACACAAGCTGTAGCTTTAGACCCCAGGAATATTTAGCACTGACGTATAGAATCTCGAATTATAAATAGCTAAGGGTCTTTTCAAGTATCAATATGGCACTGAAAGAGCTTATAGTAATTCAAAGAGCGCTTGGTGAGGCAGCATAGGTCTTTGAATGGTCAGATCATTTCAAGCATTGTCGCTCAACCTCCGGCCCGTGGGACATATCCGACCTATTATATGGTCTATCCGAGCCTTTTAAACGTCTGCTCGTAGTGCTTCATGAAACTCTAGAGGCTTGGTTCAATTGGATTCAATGTTGAGGTATATAGAATACAAAAGCAAAGAGATAGATAAACAAATATATGGAATAAATTACAGAAACAAAGAGAGAGAGAGAAACAGAAATAAAGAGTTACATAGGATACATATACAAATAGATAGATGTACAAATATATAGAATAAATTACAGAAACACAGAGAGAGAGAGAAACAGAAATAAAGAGGTAATAGAATATAGAAACAAAGAGATAGATAAACAAATATATAGAATAAATTACAGAAACAAAGAGATAGATCAACATAAACACTCATGGAGAAAACTTATATGACTCCAGGCCAACAGGTCGGTCACCACTTATAGGGATGGAAGAACCATTTTTTTTAGTCTTTAAAAGATCTAGTAGGACATAGGAAAAAGTTTTGTTAATTTCCCGGTTTTAACCTGCCTTGATTAGCAGACCACGCACATTTGTTGTTGACATTGTTGTGAAACGTTTAACATTAGCTAGTGCTTTCTTAATTACAGTTCCTCTTAGTAGCTCCCAAATTATTCATGTGTAAAACCTGGGCACGCAGATCGAAAACGGCTCTAACGATTCTACTAGAAATGTGGCAGTATGTGTATTAAATACTAGCTAATTGACTTCACAATGAAAACACTTGAACGTTTATATATTTTTGTTCAAACTATAATCATCTTGACATTATATTATTTGGAACACTCATCGAATATTTCCGCACACACCTCAATGTTTCCTTGTAGTAAGTCAAGAGGGGAATAAATCAATAGACGAACATAAATATTTCTCGTACTCTCTTAAGTAATACTTTAGCTGAGCTGCAATATAAGAGCCAGTGTGTAATCTCAATAGAATGACTCCTGGCAATATTGAAACATTACAAGAAATAATTAGAAGGAGAAATTAGAGACAGTGTCACAAAGGAGGAATAGGTTGTTTTTTTTTTTTAATCGAGCCATCTCTTCTTACATTAAGACAATTTGGGAGCCATCTCTTATAATTTACTATGTGCAAGACCTACAACTTGAGAACCTGTCTTGTTGTTTGTACATGCCTCAGACAAAACCGAACACGTAAAAACTTGCAGCAGACGTTCGGGCCTAACAATAGCTGCCCTCTAATCACCAGGTATTATTTTCTCCTCCACTGAACTTTCAGATTAGCGACGTGGACCTTTTTTGTATCACTTGTACGCTTTGATGCCTTCTTAAGACATACGACACTGCCACTTGGAGCGCCAAATCTGGCAGACGCGTCAAATAGAAGTTGACAGACCATGACAAATGACAGTAAACAACATATGATCTACTGCCCTCTATGACTTGCATAAAGAAATGCATAAAAATACACTCTCAAATTGTAAAGGAACAAAATTACAAGCATTTTTATGACGCACAAAGAAATAATCCCATTCTCCCAAAGACGAGGCTCCCACGATTCCTACTTGAAATGTTTCGTTTAAACAAAAGCCTCTATCTGAAAACATGGGACATGTACTTTTAGAACGAAGTCACACAAACTTTCATAGATTTATGCTTCCTTGCGCGGGCTCCAATTCGAGTGATTTGTCAAATAAGCCTAAGGCCGGTCCTGATATTTATAAGGGTAATAAATTGTTGAACATAAAGTGTTTCTATTGTCTAGAATAAAATCTTAGGCCAATGGTATAAATAACCCTAATTTCGGGGCCCCTTCAAGGCGCGGGGCTCCAATTGGAGCAATTGGTCAAATCGGCCTAAGGCCGGTCCTGATATTTATAAGAGTAATAAATTGTTGGACATAAAGTGTTTCTATTGTCTAGAATAAAATCTTAGGCAAATGGTATAAATAACCCTAATAGTCTCCCTTTGTCGCGGTAACCTTCAAGATGACGTCACAAGGGTCGTTGCATGGCAAGAATCAAAATATTGTACCCCAGGAATGTTTCGTCTGCCGATTGAGTAACTAGCCAGACATATCAACAGTTTCAAAACACTGGTCGCTACAGCCTCGACCCACAGCGCGACAATAGCCAATCAGGGGAAGCCAGCGTGGAATGTTACGTACATATCGATCTGGAACATTCGAGCTATTTTTTTTTTCTATTTGTCTTGTTTTATGAATGAGCACAAACTCTTCCGCCAATCAAAATAATCCTCATAGAACGTGGGAGCAATCGCGGAGGGATATCACAATGAATGTTTACGCTACGAGAAAAGTGTGAAAAAAAATATGAAAAAGAAAAAAGACGAAGGGGGAAATGGGAGCAGAATGGAGGCGATAAATGTATTGAATAAAATCAATGAGTTTGTCGATAGTTAACGGAGCAGACGACAAAATAAACTCTCGCTATTTTGATTGATTCTATTCAGAGTCGGACAACTAAGAAATAACTTACGGACTATATGAGCCAAACTCATACAGTCTGACAGGAAAGTTGGGTTAAACGTCGTCAAGTGGTGTTTTATTTCAATAACAAAGTGTCGGGGAGAAACGGAATGCAATCAGATCAGCAGACGTAGCACTCTAGTAAACAAAAGTGCATTTGTTTACATACGTTGTAAGTCCTAGAAGTTATCCAATCGTTCTTACAACTTGTGTGAATACGCAGGGAACTGGTCTGCCCTTTGTCTTCTTTTCATAGGGAACCATTATTTTGTTATTTAAATTTACTTTGTTTTGTTTTTTACTATAGACAAACTTAGTGAAGAATTGTAGAAAACAGTACGAGCATTTGAGAAAATCAAAGGTTATTGGTCAAATCAATGACGTAACTATTTGACATAGACAACTACTGCAGTGATGTCAGACTAAACCTATTTCTTTGAACAATTGAACTGGTTTGTGTTAAAAACTTAAAGTAGATTCTCAGGTTCTAGTTAAAAAGGAAGACCCCTAAAAGTGTGGATCGGCAGAGTTTCTGGAAAAAATGATGACGCTATTGGAAGAACTTCGTCTGTCTTGACACCTAGAACGACTGAGACATCATTTAACAACTTCCGTCCGACGGAACCAGAAGTTTACAAATTTGAAAAAATATGTTTTTATCTATTGGTCAAGTCTCAAAATAACTGATTCTCTCTCTCTCCTTCTCCCACCCCTCTCTCTCTCACTCTTTACGAGCATTGTGACAGTATCAATAATGTGACAGCATGAGCGAGTTGACAATTGTTGTTCCGTCATTGAAATGGTTTACAATTTCTGCATAGAAAAAAAACAAACTAAAAAAAAAATTCGGTGCAGTGTGCCAGGTGTAAAGTAAAGGTGTAGGTGCCATTCAGGTTGTATACTAGAGGCTGCATTCATGTTGTACAGTAGAGGCTGCATTCATGTTGCACAGTAGAGCATTCATGTTGTACAGTTTGAGGCTGCATTCATGTTGTACAGTAGAGGCTGCATTCATGTTGTACAGTAGAAGCGGTTATTAGAGCAGTAGAGGAGCCATTAAGGTAGTACAGAATAGGGTGCAATTCATGTTCTAGGATCAGCTTACAGCACCCGTGCACAGAAACAGTTCTTAGTCTTACTCTTCATGTGCACCGACATGACGCATGTGTCTCTAAATAGGGCCACATCTGTCACAAAAATATAGATCTCTGCATTCATTTCAAAGCTTCCCTCTCTGCAAGACCTGGTGATTACTGGTTTGTGACGTCATTTTGACAGGTATTTATCTAATCTTACAATTTTAGGGCACAGGTTTGTACCCCGGTATGTGTGGGTGTGTGAAGGTGGGTGGTATGTGTTGGGGGAGGGGGGGGAGTGGTTGTTTGGTTAGTTCTTTGAGGACAGAGACATAAACTTTGTCAAGGCGACCAAAGATAAGACTTCTCCTCTCACAAGCCTACACAATGAAATAGGGGCAATTAAAATGAGGTGGAACAATAAAGGAGGGGGGGGGGAGGTAAAAACAGACGCGCGTGTCCTTTCTGCTCAAGTCTAAAATACAAACAAAAACTGTCTGTGTGATGTGAGTGGACCTAAACGATAGATAGATGTTAATATACACACACACCTAGCTAATCACTACCAAAGTCCACACACATAGACAAACGCACACGCACACATACATATATATATACACACACATATATCTATAGGTATTAAGGTTTCCTTTCACCTTGTGCTCTACCACCATGTTCATAGATCTGGTCTCTTTGACTAGAGGATCAAAGTAGGAGTGTACCAACCGCCAGCGAATTGTGGGCGGCGGACGTGCAAGTAAGGCTTCGAACCGTCAGCAACTGGCTAATTATATATATATTTTAAAAAAAGTTAAGTTCCTTTAAGACCTTAAAGACTATAGGGCAGATGATGTAAAGGTAATATGTTTCTGTGGTCTACGGTTTACGAGGGTATCATTTGGCCAGCACAACGACCAACCGCCTTTACTTTCCCCCCAACTAATGTGTACATACATACATACGTGATGATATTGGCCTAATAGTCACTAGTCAGATTGAAATTCATTGACAGAGGCAGAGGATGAGCTGTAGGTTTTTTAGCCAACCAATATATATATATATATATATATATATATATATATATATATATATATATATATATATATATATATATATATATATATAAGAGATCTCAGGCGATCTTCTCAAGGTAGGGGGCGATACAATGTAGGGATACGAAGGAATCCATCATGGGGCTCGGACTCGGGCCTCGCCACGGCAGAAAGAACCACATGAAAGATCCAGTAGCCGTTTGTCCTCAAAACAGATGTGATTAAGTTAGTGATTTCGTTAAAAAGAGGGGATCTTCTGACAGAGGGGTCAGTTAAAAGGTTATTACTGCCCTCCAAGAGAAATCTTCTGATTAAAGATCTCGGGGGCATTCAGCTCAACTTTTTTTTTACACACTCAAAGAAAAAAATTCAGTCAGTCAATCAAGACTGAGAGCATATACATATTAAAATAATTCACAAAAACACCAGACATTTCAGGAGGACAACGAAGAGAAACGCTGGATTGTTGAACTGAAGGAATTATCACGAGGGAGAAACTTAACACATCTTCTGGTCTCACAACCTGCAAGAGACTGTCAGGTTTATCTATCCGCGACACCACCCCAGTGAAGTGCCGTTTGATAAAGTTGGGCCGAAGATTGGCGTCATCTACCCCACTTAAAACAATGTGACGTCATCTACTCCACTTGTAATAAAGTGTGATGCCTTCCATTCACTTCACTTTTGAATGTACATCCGCTTTTCTCATTTCCTGTAGCATGTCTACAGCACAAACAGGCAAAGCAGAAACAATGGAACTCCTGGCCACATTTCGCTACTGCTGCCAAATAAAAAAACAACAACAATTAACCGAAAATTCGATGAATAATTTGGCCAGCTAAGCAAAGTCATTTAATTCTGTTTAATGTGAAGATAAATGTTTTCACATTGTTTTTGCCATGTATTGTTTAAAAAATAACAACCCCCCCCCCCCAAAAAAAAAAAAAACACAACATTTTTGTTAAATTTAAATATACGAAAAAAAAAATTGCTTGTTTTGCTTCATCGACCCCAAAGCGCAATGAGCAATGAGCCTACATGTTGTTTGGCAACAGTGTTATTATAAATTAAATTATCATTTTATGTCTTTGATTTTTCAATCTCAACTTACAAATTAAAACATTCTTAAATTTGACGTTCATGTCATAAAACTTAATAGACATTATTTAACAAGAGTCCCTAGTGGCTCTTATATCTTATGACCTCCTTCAGTGGCAAAGCTACTATGAACCATCTCAAACAAATAAGATGAATGCCTGGGCATTAACTATGATCGGAATGATGTCGCCCACACAGCAGTTTGCCCCCTCCCCTCTTCACAAAGCTGATCTAACCAAAGGAGCGGCAAGAACTGATACAGTTAAGAATCAGGGGCGTCGCGGGCTCTTCCAGGGTGTAGCACTGTGTGCTGCAAGCTGCCTAAAGGGTCACCGGCTCCCAAACCTTCTTCCATGTTTCTGTACAGCAGCAAGACAGCAGACGTTTGAATTCAGAGAATTATATACAGTAATATACAGTATTCTATGTTAACTGATCATTCAACAGTCGAATGTACGCTACAGGTCAGGGGTTTATTAACTAATTTAAGATACACACATTTAGATAATAGCTGGAACATCCATTGGACTTACAAATTGAATGCTGGTAAATGCTGGTATGTCTCAAGCAATTGTAGTTGTAGGTCTGTGGGCTACTAAGTTTTGAAATATCTATACAGACACAATTCTAAAGGTAGGTCTGTACTTATAGACAGACTACTAATAGGCATAGTTCTTAAACTGTAGGATTTTTTTAAAGGTCCATACAAATCAAGCATTTTTTAAAACATTTGTTAGACCCCCCCCAAGTGATGTGTAACGTCTACCCCTTACTCGAACCATTTTTTTTTTACTCTCCACCACCCCATGCCACTGACGTAGGGCCTATATATCTCTCCACCACCCCATGCCACTGACGTAGGGCCTATATATCTCTCCACCACCCCATGCCACTGACGTAGGGCCTATATATCTCTCCACCACCCCATGCCACTGACGTTGGGCCTAAATATCTTTTTTTTTTTTTAATTTTATTTTGCCGCTAAATAGAACATCTGTACTATATTTAGAGCACAGAGACAGACTAGCTAATGATTGGACCGGGTGATAAATCTACTATGCCAGAGCTTTCGCGAGTTTTCTATGACGACATGCCACTTTTCTTGTACTCTATTAGACCCTCGTATCGCTGCGTATCACGTGACGTTGTGGTCTGATTTGTAAACACTGGGGTTAACTTTATCGTCGTCCTTTCACCTCTGACCTTGTCGATTACACACAGACAGCGGCCCGACTTAATTCCTGGTAAAAGTTAGCGCATCTAGACGAGTGGTAAGACAAACTTTTAAAGGGAAACCGCTTAAAAGCGCGCTAATGAGTCTATTAACTGTTTTTTTTCAAATGTGGCCTACGTTGAGAAGGATATCAGATAATTTATAAGGATGAACAACACGGGACCTGTTATAAGCTGTCTCTGGTTAAATGAAACCAGTACACAATTTTCACGTGTACAAACCATCCACTTATTATCTAGTGCACAGGAAGGTTACTGTTAGAGGTCCCCCACCCTTCTCTCATCTGTTTTACCTCGTATCTATCATACTGTATACCCTCTGTAGTCTCCCTTCGAGAAGCTTCTATTTACATTGACTGTTCTCGTTAGATTTATGACAGTAATTTTGTTTATATTCATCTAGTCCCAGTATAACCACACGAGTTCATTCTATAGCTATTTAATACTTTATAAGTTCATCGCTACATTTGATCAATAATTATGATCATTACATTAAAACATTATTTCGACAGATTACAATACACAAGTAATTTCTGATAAATGAAAACTATATCCTCATTGGGTGAACAGAGTCCTTTAAAACGGAACACTTCAGCCATAGGACAAATGTGTACAATGTGAAATGCTCCTTCTTCCTTAGCGATATTAGAGCATGGAATGGGTTGCTTGAGTTAGCCAGGAAAACCAGTGACTTGGCAGAATTTTAATGATTGGTTAACATGCATGACTAGATGCACGACGCGTAGGACGTAATCATCTTCTTTTCTGTATTTAAAAGATAAGATAAGATAGACCTAGATTTGGAAGTATGAAGCTACTCTTTCTTCTCTGTAATGTATCCTAAGTGTTGAGTCAAAGACTCTTGGAACTCTAGACCCAAAGGAAGCGAAGAGATTTAAGCAGTTGTAAATTGTTACATTTGTATTACCGATGGCTCATATCCCAAGATGCTCGGGTTAGAGGCGATACCTCATTTCTCTAATACTTCGGCTATGTGGTGTCCACAATGAAATGGTCCATTTAAAGACTCTTTAAAATACACCTAAGTTGCGAATTTTTTTTTTTACTAGAATGTAATATTTAATTTATAATTGATTTAATTAATCGATATGTTTGTTTGTAAAATGTTGTACATGTTTCGGATGTTTTTTAAACATGAAAGATAATCTAAATCCCAAAACTCCCGCAGTACAACGGGGGACGCAAAGGACAGGGAACTAACCCGGGACAATCGAAACGACCGAACGACAGTCAAACGCGTATACCCGCACGACCAGGCAGCCACCTAATACAAAACATAACATAGCATATCAAACATTGAGAAGAAAATGACAAGAAAGAAGATGACCCTAGATTTACTGGAAATGATTGACAGGTCATTGATATGAAAAGATTTTAGTTTCATTTCCTGGACCTCTGGTTGCTGTCTTGATGTCTACTTTTAGATCTAACAGATATTCATCCAGATTCAAGAGTTCAAAGCTACCAGACAATAAGACATGTCCATTTTCTAGAGAGTTAGGGAGCATGGGATACACCGTACTCTTAAAGTATTAATTTGTTTATGACTTGACTTGAAACGAAACATGTCTTCTATATAGAAAGATGTTAGAGCTCATTTAAATGTAAAGTTTTATAAAGTTGAGCCGTTTCATTTCCAAGTTTGTTTAGAGCGTAGTGCAATCCAGTTCTTTTTGTATACTAAAGATGGCGTCTTAAAAGTGAAATGGAAAGGCGCATTTATTACCGAACTTTATATATATATATATATATATATATATATATATATGTATATTATTAAAGAAGTGTAAGATCTGCAACGTCTGCTAGAAAGTGAAAAGAGTTTCAAGAGCAATTTCCGATTCCTAAAAAAGTTTAACCTGATTTGGAGCAATAATTTAGAAATTAAAAGTTTTCATTTTGCTCTTGACATTAGTCAATGAATAGCGATCCTGAAAATGAACATATTCTTACTATCTGAATATTTTGTTAAACAATTTCTTACTCTCTGTATATTTCGTTAAACAAATGAAATGATTACATATGTGCAACAATGAAAGACTCTTTGGTTTTGGAAAGAAGGAAACAGATTGATATTTAACATCACAAAATGTTTCCTGTTTAACCTCCCCCCTCCCCCCCACCACTCTCGACGTTTTTCCCCCCTCGCTCTCCCCCGCAATCCAAACGTTCCCAAGTAATTGAACAAAAGCTACGACTTACCAATGTACGTGCACTTCAAAGCACAACCTCAGTCAGTGATGTTTTACATCAGGGATTCTCAGGCCTGCTTATGTAGCCCTCGACGCCCATGTTAAAGCTTAAAAAAACAACCACTACATTTTCTTTCCTTCAAACATAACTTACACACACACACACCATTATTGCCAACAAAATTTCAACACCATTGTAAAGCTTGCTCCCATCTGTTATTGTTTAAAATTTGTTAAAAATTTATTAACTTTTCATGTGCCTTTTTTTAATAATTTGTAGGAATTTTCTGATCTCTACAAACACTCGGCCTTCCCTTACGTTCAACCACAGGCTTTGAGAATCCTCGTGATCGCATCATTCACTCATGTCTGCAAGCTTGTGTACGGCGTGGTGACGGTGTTTCAGCAGGTTTACAGTAAACCGGGACGGTATATAAGGCTGCGGGTTTATTTTAAGCGTGCTTGTACTTGTTAGATGTTGCACAGGCTCGACCACGTTCAATGATAATAAGGTGCAACTCTACACTGCATTGAGACACAGAGTGACGAATCCAAACACGGAAATAACTGCATTGCGCAATAGGGCCTTTCCTCTCCTCCTGAAGAGAGCTATGCATTAAAATTCATGTCATGCTTTTCTTTTGTGGTGGCTGGAAGAGCTTCGTTTTGCATCACTGACAAAGACCTTGACACTGTGCTGAGATCTAGAATTAAATAGAAAATTATGTAAAAAAACACACAACACAACAACATGTTTTTGAGACCTTACTCTTGGAAATAAAAGAACACAAAATAATAAAACTATTAATAAAAATATACAATTTGTTCAACATTATAGCAGACTTAGTAAACCGATTTCAGTTGAATTAATGTTCTAAATTGGCTACGGCAAGTTTTTTTCCTAAAGAGAAATCTGCTATTAAATAACTTCATTTTTATAATAGCAAAAAAGACTCTTATTTAACATGAAGTTTCCTTCTCCTAACAGGAGGCTTCTCTTATAAAACATCCAGTTTTCTTCTATGTTCTTGGTTTATTTGTGTGTTCCCTGAAGTCACTAGTCTCTAAGTAATTCATTGTCAAGTGGATTGACTCACATTTTAAATAATTAATAGAAAAGTCTCTATGAAATTCACTTTTAAAAAATCCATAATAGAAAAACGTTTTGTAAAGATGCTAAGCTAACTTCGAATCACAGCCTGCAAGTGAATGACACATAGACATAAGAACTGATATACTGACATATGTATTGTCATATATCATCATTTGTCACAGGGGTGCTATGACAGTTCGAGTAACCAAATCTCTCCATTTTTCCCGGTCAGTAGCTGTTTTTAACAGGCTATCAAGAGAGAGGCCGGTCCATTCTTGTACGTTGTCCATCCAGCTTGTCTTTGGACGGCCCTTTCTTCGTGCTCCCTCCACTGTACCTTAAAGGATGACTTTTAGACAGTGAGTCATGTCTTACAAGATGACCAAACCAGCTCAGCTTTTTATTACAGCTTTTATCACTGTATTTACGGGTTCTTCCTTTTTGACAGCCAGAGTGTTGACTTGTCAAAGTACAAACACATTTGTCTGCTTTTCTCCATTTATCTGCATTGAACTGATACCCAGTATATTTCTGTAGCATTTACTCTTAAAGGCTTACAATTCTTCTTTCAGCCTCAGTGTTCAGTGTCCAACTTTCACAACCATATAGGAGTTGGAATACTACTAGTGAAGAATACAGTTTTAATTTTACTGGTTAGTTGGTGTTACTCTTCCAGATTGTCCACAGTTTGCTCATGACAGCTTAAACTGGTTATCTCTTTTAATGACCCCCATCTCTTGTTATATTTGACCCTAAGTATTTAAATGAGACAACTTCTTCTAATGTTTGGCCATTCAACTGTATGAAACATCTCGTACTATCTCCACCACAGACATATATAATGACATATATATTGAAATTGGCATCTATACTGGCACCTAAACTTACATATATATTGATGATATATTGATCTCTATTCTGACATACATGATATAGGCCTATATATATATGTATATATATATATATATATACACACAGACTGACATGTATACTGAAATCTAAAGTAACATATATACTGACATGTATATTAACATCTATACTGCCATTTATACTAACATCAATACTGACATATGACAGAAACAAAGATTATTCAAGTAGAGCAAATATGTTTACAAAAATTAAGGAAAAAAGACATACATCTTGCTATTTCAAGGTGAATATGGAACGAATGATTGTGTGTGATTCTGTTGTATCTAAGATTGTGTTTGTGATTCTGTTGTATCTAAGATTGTGTGTGTGATTCTGTTGTATCTAAGATTGTGTATGTGATTCTGTTGTGACTGAGATTGTGTCTGAAATTCGGTTGTGTCTATGACTTGTGTAAATGTAGAATGAGCTTCTTTACTGTTGGCCACACAATCAACTAGTCAAGTATATTCCTCGGTTTCGCAGCTTGTAGTCACAGTTCAATGTGTTGCTGATGTTAGCCAATGTGTGGATGAAAAGAAGTCACTGCAATGAATGGAACTATCTTGGGCACTGTCTCATATACTATAAGGGAAGATATTTATAGACATCTATTTATAGAGTCCGTCTAAATATAGACATGAGTTTGTGCTTCCCTGTTCAAGTGTGTGTGTGTGAGTTTGTAGGAGTGTGTGCGGGAAAAAAAAGAAATAAGGAAGAATATAGTCCTAAGTAGCGTACTAAAGTTTTTATTTTCATTAAGTATTCAATACGCATGGTGTGACTTTGTATATGAATCTGTATGTGTCTGTGTGTGTGTATGACAGCAATGACTCACTGTATATTTGTGTTGTTGTTTACATTGAGTCTTATCAATCAAATAGAAAATATCTATGAATTCCGGTTTGTTGTCAATACATTTTGTAAATTGAAATCACTGTCGATTATTAACAGTTTCTTTCATTTGAAGCACAACCAGAGTTTGAGGCTGAAAAGAGATATAAGTTCACATAAGTTCAATTAGCTTGTTTTAAACTAACTGTAATTGTTTGAAGTGAAATGTTTAGCATAAAGTCTGAAATAACTGCCTACCACTCACCATGCCTACAACACACGATGCCGCCACTGCTGAGATGGAGAAAATAACATTAGACCACATAAACCCCATTACTTGCAGAATGTCGAGTCTTGAATTAAAAGGGACAAGACCTGGGTTTAGGCTATTCCTTGCACAGAGACCAGGACACCTGAAGAAACTTTGCCCGATTGCTTTCACGTGCGGGTATAGTCTCGGAACGTAATCTTGTCACGAAAAGGGTTTCAGATAAATGGCATTATCAGGTTACCAAGGGGACATGAATTCAATTTCCGATGAAGACCAGGAATTTTCAATTGAATTATGCACTGAGTTGTACCCAAAGTTCCTCTGGCGTTTTACGTCTCGAGAGACAATCTTTTCCCTTTGCAACTTCTTGTGTGACTAAAGAGGCCAATCCTTGATACACAGCTGCGGTCATATGTAATCAGCAGGCGCCGTCCCATTTTCACCCTTCTTTCTACTTCTGCTGTTTATGGCTTCTGCAATCCGGGACCCTTCCTTTATGCTCGATCTCCATATGGATCTATCCAGTGCCACTTTTTCCCAACTGTTAATGTCGATTTTGAAGAGCTTCATGTCGCGTTTGCATACATCCGTATACCTTAAAAGTGGACGACCAGTGGCTCTCCTGCCTTCTGTTAGATGACCATACAGAATGTCTTGTGGAAGTCGACCTTGTGGCATTCTATGACCAAGCCAGCCAAGGCGTCTGCTGCTAATAACAGTGCGGATGTCCTGGCATCCTGCTCTTCGGAGCACTTCCTCATTGGTTATTTTATCTTAACACCTTTTTTTTTTTTAAAGATCCGCCTTAGAAATCAGAGGTGGTAGATATTTGGTTTTTTTTTCCTGCCATGGGTTGGTTGACCATGTTTCACTTCCGTACAGCAGAGTGCACATCACCCAATGGCAGCATGAAATCTTCTGAAGACAACTTTTAACCCTCACGTGTCTATAAAAGAGATGGAACCAGAGGACATGTAACATTCTTTAGCCTGAAAAAAAACCGCTCCATACAAAAGTTGAAAGGGGTTCACAAAATACACTTCACTACCACTCTTTTAGACATTCAAGGTGCCTTTAAGACTTCTTTTTGTGTGTGTGTGTCTTGTGATTGAGAGATTCTCAATAAAGTAAATGAATTAGGCTGGTTAAGTAACAAGATATACATAAGAATTATAATTGTTTATTTTTGTTCATAAATTGTTGGGGAAAAAAAGTTTAAACAAACGTCGTTTTAGTTCAAATGGAATTTGGATGCATGGGAGGGGGAGGTCATTATGGGAAGTGACTTTGCCAGAACATTTATGACCTGTCTTCTTAACCACATGTAATTTGCTGAAGGTCAAGAATAGTTTAGTTAATGCATTTTCACCTCGATAATATTTGGCCATATAAACAGATGGACTTTTTTAAAAAAGCTGCTGTCAGCAAAATTCTGAATAAGTTGCATTTTTTTTGGTTGGGAAAGGGGAAGACAGCCTTCTATCTAATTCTAACCCTATATGAGGAGAATGAATCCTACATCCATTTTCTTAGGCCCTTAGACAAATATGGTCAGTTGTGGGTTTATGACCTCCGCTGACCACACAAGTCTCTTCAGGAAACTTCAACCAACAGAATTGTTTACTTTACGTTACAGGAGCACCTGGCAACACATAAAAGATGATGTGGTCCGGATTTTTAACTTATCTTATCTTATAAAATACAGACGTTAGTTAAACAAGATGATTACGTCCTACGCGTCGAGCATTTAGTCATGCACGTTAAACAATTACTGAAATTCTGACAAGTCACTCGTTTTCCTGGCTGACTCAGGCAACCCATTCCATGCTCTAATAGCACTGTCGACCTTCTTCTTGTAAGTTCTGAACAAATAGATGTCTACTTTGTTCTTCATCTTATTTATATGGCTCAGAACTTTGTCAATGTATTTACAACTTACAATTTACAAAAGTAAAACTGTAAATCTGTTAATACTTGGTAGTCTATGTCAGTGGTCTGTTGATACTTGGTAGTCTATGTCAGTAGCCTGTTGATACTTGGTAGTCTATGTCAGTAGCCTGTTGATACTTGGTAGTCCATGTCAGTAGCCTGTTGATACTTGATAGTCCATGTCAGTAGCCTGTTGATACTTGATAGTCCATGTCAGTAGTTGCTCCTATATAGAGACATTATGAAAAATTGTATAATGTTGACATAACAATTAACTCATACATAATAGCACTAAGTGTAGAAAACTGAAGTGTTAGGTCTGACGACGTCATTCGTATTTTGTTACTTCTTACATTAAATGAATTAACAGTGTTACCATTGTAGAGTTGAAAACACATATCTAGGTAGTAAAACCAAGAGAAAGAATCGCAGGAAATGGACAAAATACTTATGTGGGAAAAGATTGAGTAGGTATCGAAGAATTTAAAAAGAAATGCTACTGTATCTGATTGTTACTGCGCATTTGTGTGACCTTTATTTGGAACATAATTAATTCTTATGTCCTCTTCTTTTTTTTGGTTTCATTCTTATATTTCACATTCTTAAGTGAAGTCAGACAAGGGCACTAATCGTTGCTATTTAAGCTTGGCGTTATCCACCCAGGATTTCTTTTCAAGAAAAACAAATTCCGGAACACTTATCTGGGTAAGAGAACTGATGCCACTAACCTAGGTATTGAATACCTCAAGGGGGCATGCATGTCTATAACGTAAAGAGGGCAGGGGACAGAAGTAGTAGTTTAGAAGGGCGGGTGGGGAGAAAACATTAGTCAGTTTTGTCTTTCCCTTTTTTGTTTTTTAACCAAATAGATTTTTTAAAAATGTATAAATGTCATGGCCGCCCTGACTCCTGTAGCCCACCCATCCCTTAGGCTGATGGACCGTTGGGGCACCACACATGATCTGTCGACCGTCTTTCCGTCTCTCTGTCTTTCAACTTGGCTAGAATCTTTTTAAATGACAGGCCAGTCCATTCTTTAATATTGTCTTACCGTCATTTTCTCTGTCTGCCTCTTTTTACCTGTACTGTTCCATGCAGGAAGATCCTGGCAAGCCCCAAGGACCTCTTGATATGGTTATATAGTTAAGATTTGCGCTTTTTTAGAGGGCCCCGAAAGTGGAAAAGAGACTATTAGTTTTGTGTGGATTGTCTGTCCGTCCGTCCGTTCTTCCCTTTTAAATCTCGTAAACTAGAAAAGATAGTGAAAATCCGACATCATAATATTTTAGACCATTCAAAGTTCTGATGCAACGGCTACTTTTTTCTTTTCTGAAAGCGAAAATCTAATTTTTTAAATCACTTATGCAAGCAGTTTTTTCATAAAAATACACCACTACTACAACTATTCACTATTAATAGTAACAAACACGGGAGGCTCTTTGGTAGGAGAGATAAACGGGTACCAATTTTTTAACACATTGATGCAAACTTTGTTGGGTTTTTTTGTCAAAAAAAGTATTTTTTTTTTACATTTTGTATTGCTAAGTTAAGTAAGCTCTGTTATACTAACTACTACATCTACACACACAAAAAGAAAGGTTTACTTTTTTTTTTTAAGAGAAAAAATCTACTTAGTATGCATATAAGTTGGACATAATTTAAAACAACAATTAATAAGTAGTTTTTCATATTACCGCGTGTACTGCATAGTACGAGAACAGGGCCGGTCTCAACAATTGCGGGCCCTATGCGAAACTGATTGTGCGGGGCCCAGTCTGGGTGGGAATAAGGATGATAAGTGAAAATTAAGATTTTGTATTAGAAAATAAAGTTACTTTGAATTTTATTTATTCTTTACAAATAACAAAATTGCGATCTAATTAACTTTAATTTACGAACCGTGCAACTTATGGCATATATATATATATATGTCAGTGGCTTTTAAAAGTAAATAAAGAATTGTAACTTCCGATTAAGGTGAAAATTAGCCCGATTATAACATTTTATTATATGAAAGCTGACAATGACTTTTTTCTTTTATCGCGCGTAGGATTGGCGTTTTCCGCAATGAATGACACCCGCAAATGATAATTTTGATTATTTTTCAGGAGATTTTTTATGAGTTTTCAGGAGTTTTTAATAAATTCATGAGATTTCCATGACTTTTTCGTATATATTCTGCAATTTAATAGTTACACCTAGAATTAACGCGGGGCCTATGAAAGCGCGGGGCCCACTTCGACCGCATAGGTTGCAGTGGCCTAAGACTGGCCCTGCATGTGCACGGCGATGGAACACTGAACTAAAGGATTTTTTTTTTTACGGAAATGTTTTTTTTTTTCTTGAGGAATAAGAGATTGTCCCTTTACATAACATTATAAGCAATTATATATTCATTATAAGACATTAGTTAGGCCAGGTTCACATCCAACTTTCACACATTCACTTTCAGCTATCCTTTGGTCTGTGGACCGCTGGGGCATCACACAAGATCTGTCAACCTTCTTTCTCCATTTTTCTCTGTCATTTGTTTTTTCTGTCATTTGTCTTTGATAGAATTTTATTCTAATGTTCTTTCTGAAAATATTGAAACTTTCCTTTTTACCTGCCTGGATGGACCACTTCGGCGGCCGATTTTGAGTTTGTGTCTCCACACAAACTGTCTTTGTAACCTTGTTTTTTTTTTTATAGTGGTTAGTAGAGACCGATCGCCATTGTGATGTGTTTCAGAATTCCTTATTTTTGGTCCGGTCTTTGAAGGTCATACCTAGGATCCTTCTGTAGCTTGACTATTCCATGGCTATGATCCTCCTAGCAGTTACGAGAGAACAAATAATTGCGTATGGATTCGTGTATGTGTTTATAGCATTACACATTAGTCCCCCCCCCTTCCCTTTGTTTTACATGACTTATTGAACATAGGTGACATTTGATTTATTTTATTCTGGGACTAATGTTTACTTTACGGACTGGCAAAAATTTGCACAAACTACTTCGTAAAGAAGTGATGTTAGGACTAGGCGGTGCTTGGAGAAGCAGCGTACCTTATCCATCAAGGACTTAAAAAGTTTGACTTGCGTGATATAAGAATCAAGAACAATGAAATCATATAGACTATAGACACACTTAGAGCCCATCACAATCCAGAAAAAAAGATGTCTACTGAATTTTATCAAGAAAGATTTTAACGCGAAGTAAAATTTTAATTCAACAACTTTTTGTATAACGACGTCGAGATCAGGTGCTGGGGCGCTCGCCCCATTTGCCATCCCCAAACTCCTCTACTTCCCCAGTGTGGTTGGGCGATCATCAATAGACAAAACTATCGCTGGAGAAATGAGTTCTCCCCTCCACAGATTCTTATCACGAATTGTCAGTTCCTCTCTGTGTCACGGCCGTAATGGAATTTTAGCCAATCAGAGCCGTTTTGCCCAAAGTTCTCTAAAACAGCTGGTCTCAAGTAACTTCGCCCCGCCCACTGTCCACTGACATCGGACAAACGATTCCAGAAGTTAAAAAGTCGCATGGTTATTGCGGAGTTGCCAAAAATCTGGCTAATGAAATGGCATAAAGAAAGAGACAAAGTGCGCATCCAATATGGCAAATGGGGAAAGGTCAAAACTAGTGAATAATTAAAAACGCTCCGACTGCTGTATTTTGGTAAAATTTGGTCAGTGACAATGACAACATTTTTGGGTATTAATTGGTCTTCTTCGCCTTTTTTCTGGCGCCCCTTATCCAATAGGGCGCAGATTGACACCAGTTATGAGTGAGTGCTTACTACAGAGCTAGACCCGACTGTGACTTATACATTTATCATCCATTCTCCCCCGCCTCGTAACCTTCTCATTGTTGCATAAAGAATTAAATAAAACACAGACACAAATATTCCAATCTCCCCAACTAAACCCAAACTTTATTGTGTAATATATATAATACAGGCTTCCAATTCCACCAATATTTCCAAGCACAGATCTTTTCTCAACTTTTTTGATAGATTCTTTCAAACAGGTTTCATTTTTGTTTTACGCATACATGAAATAATTAGAGGTGTTTCAGAGGGGTATCAGAGGTGTTTCAGAGAGGGGTATCCTAGGACTGTAGAAAGGTATACATCGGCGTATTGAACTAAATTCTAACCTTTCTCTCTCTACAGTTTTGATCTGTCATGAATGTTTTGGTGGTCTCTCGATCAAGTAAGCTACTTTTGAAGACTTGGTCGTCATTCTTAAGGCGACTACGGTATATTACAATAGTCTCAGTTTTAAGTTTCGATGATAATATGAGTGCAGATCGGTCTAGCATAGTACTTAACAGTTGTGATAATATGACTCTAGTTTGATCTTGCATAGTTCTGTATGCTTAACAGTTATTCTGTTGATTCTGTCTGTAGCTACTTCCATTGCACATGGCGTCCATTCATTTAGACGTGAATACAATCTCAAAAGTACACATGGCGTCCATTCATTCAGACGTGAATACAATCTCAAAAGTACACATGGCGTCCATTCATTCAGACGTGAATACAATCTCAAAAGTACACATGGCGTCCATTCATTCAGACGTGAATACAATCTCAAAAGTACACATGGCGTCCATTCATTCAGACGTGAATACAATCTCAAAAGTACACATGGCGTCCATTCATTCAGACGTGAATACAATCTCAAAAGTACACATGGCGTCCATTCATTCAGACGTGAATACAATCTCAAAAGTACACATGGCGTCCATTCATTCAGACGTGAATACAATCTCAAAAGTACACATGGCGTCCATTCATTCAGACGTGAATACAATCTCAAAAGTACACATGGCGTCCATTCATTCAGACGTGAATACAATCTCAAAAGTACACATGGCGTCCATTCATTCAGACGTGAATACAATCTCAAAAGTACACATGGCGTCCATTCATTCAGACGTGAATACAATCTCAAAAGTACACATGGCGACCATTCATTCAGACGTGAATACAATCTCAAAAGTACACATGGCGACCATTCATTCAGACGTGAATACAATCTCAAAAGTACACATGGCGTCCATTCATTCAGACGTGAATACAATCTCAAAAGTACACTTAATTTCTTTGTACGCTAACGGTCAAAGGGACAAACAAATACCCAATACCTAACAGTTCAAGTACTCGTGTACTTGTGTTCTTTTCAATACAAAATGTGTGTACATGAGATTTGTAAAACGTTGGTGTAAAATTTTTGAAATATGACATTGGCAATCGGTACTATACTAAGTATTGGAAATTGGAAAGTTGTTTTCCTATTGGTTACTTTATTGCCTACACGCTTGAAATTTTATTAAAAATGTTAAACATTCGATTCATTCTTTGGTATCAAAAGTTCTACTCTAAACTCCAGTAGGCCAGAACATGAAACACAGTTTGATAACAGTAACATGAAAACATGATAGACATACAGTTTTTGAAAAACAATAATCGACTTGTACAATACAAATGAATAATATAAAATAATACTAGCCAAGGGCTAGAGACTATTGACCGCATATACTTCTTTGAGGCCGTAAGCATCCCTTAGTTAGAAGATGTTCGCTACTTCCCAGATGGCAGTGCTGCTACAGACCTACCAAGTGGACAGTTTTGAACTCATCTTGATCCTAGCAGTGCCAGGTTATGAGTAAAATATTTGTATAGCATAATTATTTGAAAAAATTGGACACCGAGGAAGAAAAAAGGTTAAAAAAATAATATCAATTACAAACATTTCTTTTAAAAAGAATACTGCGTCGTCTTAAGTATTAATAGTTGAAAAATGTAAAAAAAAATATGCAAGTCACTTTTACCTGACAGACACTGGCAGTGAAAGTTCTAAAAATAACTGTTTCAGTCATTGTCTATTTAAAGTAACCATTCTCTCTATCTCTCCCCCCCCCCCCCCCCCGGTTTTCCCTTCACTATTACATCAGCCTCTTGAGTTCTATGAGGCTATGCTCAAACACACACACATATTAAATACTCACTCACATAGTGCATGTGATAGAGACTAGGTTACCAACACACGTCACGCACGCGCAGTCACATCATCAGACCAAAACTTAAAGCATCAGCTTGCAGTTTGTCCCAACCAATGAAATCTGTTCTTACAACTCTGAAACATCACAACTAGGGCGTCACCGTCACTTCCGCCCGGAATGAGTAACTTCCCTTGTTAAAACCTGGCTGTGTGTGCTTTGCGTTCTCACAGAGGCATTCCATTTTTTTTTCTTCAAATCAAATGTTATTGATAGCGCTGGAAGATGCTGGAGGAAGGAGGGATCGTACCCATCCCCCCCCCCCCCAGTCAATCGGACATCTCTCAAAAGTATTGGATCCGCCTTTGTATGATAGTAGAACTAGACTCTAGTTCAAAATATTAGAAGTTATATTTATTGAACCAACAGACACGTTTGATACAATGGGAAAACAGCGTAGTTTATTTAATATTAACCACAGGACTACAACTTGAGCTATTGAAAGCATGTTCAACTGTAAATAGTGTCACAATTTAGGCTATTGTGTATGAATGAGTTACATGCCCCTTGCACTCTTTCCATGGCGTGAAGGTTTAGCGGTACCGATGTACTGTAACTTCTTTTCTTTGGGTGATAAGACTAGTGACAAGGAAAAGTTCAAGAACTGGAAGTATCTTGTTTTCCACTTCAGGGAATAGATTTTAAACCCTACTTTTTAACAAACACATTCGGTCACAACACAAATGGACTATTGGAATAGTTTATTTTGACTTTTCATTATTCTACCGAGATGAAATTTCGCAAATAAGTTTGTACTGCGTGGAAACACATTTATTAAAATTTCAGAAATTAGATAAATTAATGAAATAATAGTTTTGTTTAGATTCCTAAGGGACTCAGGGGAACTAAGAATTACTTGAAACTTTTATTTTTCCTATTACTGAGTATCAGTAATGTCCCTTTTGCAATGTAAAGGTAAGACAAATCATGGAAAATAAAATAAGAATGTCTTTATTTGAACATAAAGGAAGATTCGCTATTTATTAATTTATAGTATTCCTTAATTAGTGATAGGTTTTATTAGAATTGTTTTCCTGTTCATAGATATTTATGTCTAAATCTGTGCTGGCAAATGTCCGAGGTCTCCAATGACTGACTGTAATTAAAACTCTCAAAAAATGGCAACCCGGCAACAACTGAAGATGCATCACCCCCATCTTAGTAGTGGTTCCAGGTAAAGAGTTCAGTACTGCTCTGTGACGACGACTTCAACAATCCCCAGACAAAGGGCTCACAAAAGTGCTGGAAGGCTTCTAAAAAGGCAGATCATGAACTGGGCAGACCTTCGTCCTGCGAACCATCATCGAGCAAAGCCTGGAATACCAACAAAAACTGAGAATATTTTTTTGTAGAGTTTGATAGCGTTCATCACGAACCATTCTAGAAAACAACAAGACTCTATGGCATTCCGCAACAATTTGCACAGTCTCTCCGACAAATCAAGCTGTTGTGTTAGAACAGATGGTGGAATAACGAAGTTCTTTAACATTGAGACCCGTGTGAGATAATTCAAGCTTGTAGCTTATCTCCATTTCACTTTCTGCTAGCCAACGACTTTGTCATGAAAAAAACAACATGAATTAGACTGCATCCGGATATCCTCTGGCATGAAACAAAGCCAACGGACGTATAGCAATACTCGAGAATACAATGAAATGTGTTGAAGAGATGACGGAGTACCTCGATAGAAACACACTCCGTCACATGCCCTTCAGAGAGCACTGCTCTCCATGCAGCGTTAGACCTCATCTCTTAAAGTTTTTCTACCTGTAGCCTACATGGACCAAAGGTTTGAAACTCGCTCCCCCCTTTTTTTCCACAAGCTTCACTACAATCAAAAAGAACATTCACATTTACTTGTTTACAACTTATTGAAATTAGTCAGCCTTTCAAAGTCTTTTTTGTGTTTGTGTCTGTAATGTCCTCAGAGCGACTAAATTATGCTTATAAACTTGCTATATGTATTATTATTATTGTCAGTATTATTATTCACGGCAATAAACACATTTGCAAAAGTAAGTAAAAACCATTTGATAGAAATTTAGCAAAATATAAGAACAAAACAATGCTAACTAAAGCCAGAATACCACTCGAAACTGGCTGTTATTACTCTAACCTGCAGTGCCTGCTTTTTTAAAAATTTCAGTTTTATATGTATCTTATTTCAGCTCTCTGCTATCCTGATTTGAAGAATAAAAAGGTTTTTTTTTTTACTAAAGTTGTTGCTTTTTTTTCGTTTCAGTCTCGGTTGTACTGCTAATTTCTATTTTTTTTTATTTCATTTCTGTTTCTTCAGTCTTGTCACAGCCGTGGAATGTATTTATTTCCATTAACGATCAAATGCTTTTCGTTAGCGACCACTACCCTTAAATTTGTGATTTACTGAATCCCTTTGTAAATGTTACATTCTAATTTTGTTTTTGTTTCAAATCTTCACTAAACGAAAATTTGTTTTGTTTGACCTCATTTCCATAGCGTCACGTCTGCACGTGGAGCCTACAACAAAGGCTGACCTTCATGTACGCGTTTTTAATTGATTGGCCGAGCGCTGCCAGAACTGGTGCGAGAGTGGACACTCCATGATTGGCTGGACAAGTGGACGCAATGAGTGAAAGGACCAAGTGGCTAATAAGCCGAGGATGACTCATACCTACTGTTGAAGGTTCAGTTTAACCGATAGCTAATTGCCAAATTAGGTTAACAGCATCACTAAATGAATTATATCGTTTGCTAACCAATGCTATTTTATTCACAAGAATGTCACAGACCAGACTGAACAACAATTAAAAATTCTTCTGGTGGTTCTATGTAGACTATACATGGTTAGAAAAGTATCTTTTAATATCATACATCAAACAGTCCATAATAATAAATCTATAATAAAAATATACATTTATAATTACTTGTGTCAAATTTAAATATTAGTGTCATTAGCAAACCATACTTTTCCTTATGTGGAAGGAAGTTATCTCCCTTAGATTGAAAATTGCTTCGTCCTAATTTAAAGCTGTGGAACGCAATGTGTTAAAATATTTGAAAAAAAAATAAAATAAAATACCCATAATTCGTGAGCCAACTGTATGATCTGTTAACTGTCACGTGGCATGTGGTCGTTTTATCTTTAGCCACCAAGCTGGTTGAGGCTCCAATAAACGCAATGTGCGTCTAGAAATAAAAAGTCGTATTCTGTAACATTATAGAAACCAGTGAAGTCCCTTTGGTAAGTTTTATTGGCACTGAATAAATATATAAGGTGTTGAATATAGGTAAGTGAGTTAATTGTGACCATACATTCTATATGTCTAATCAAATGTTTACAAAGAAAGAAATTTTAAAAAGATTCGGGACATGAATTTTGAAATTTCAGGTCAAGGAAAATTTGCTCATTCTCGTTGACCGATTTCTTTCCTGGCAAAGATGTGACCTACTTAAAAAAAACTTTCTGGCAATGACGTGACCTACTTAACGAACTTTGGTGTCATAAGTTGTTGAAAACTTCTGCGATGATTTTTATTTAGAAATGAAATCTTGTGGGAAGACAACGTCATTGTTGAAACACAGATGGAACAGACGAATTCATGCATGGGATTAAGACATCAGTCAAACACAGAACAATAGTTACTTTTAATTGTTGGTCGCTAAGAACTTGTATCCACTATTCAGTGAAGAACTTTGTGGCTAGCGTCAAAAGAAAGACTTGTAAAATAAATGTGTACATTTACACAGTCAGACAGAGAAAGCGATGGTAAGATAACATAAAAGAATGGACGGGCCTGCCATTGAAAGATTTTCTAACTAAGGCAAAAGACAGAGCGGAATAGAGAAAGACGTCGACAAATCTTGCATGGTGCCCCCAAGGTCCAACTAAGGGATAGGTCAAGGTAACAAAAAAAGCATTGTAAAGTATGTAAACAGATAACATGGCCTTTCCCTTTCTTTCTAGCTTAGGCAGGTATAGAAAACTTAATACTTTGTTTTTATCTTCCTTTTTTAGTACAACGTGCCGCCTCTGTAAATGTACCAGTAGATCTACTGGTACAACGTGCCGCCTCTGTAAATGTACCAGTAGATCTACTGGTACTTAACGTAGTAAAATTGTTTTCACTGTAAATCTCGGCATTGAGGTCACGAGGCTGGACGACAAGGTCAACTCAGAACCTGGAGGGTTTGAGCAAACAGACAGACCTCAGGTAAGTGTGACGACAATCTGGCCACATTTCTTATATGACGTTTAAAAGACTCAAATTGCACAACCTCCCCCCCCCTTTTCACCTACAAAATCTAAATTAAGAACTTGGAGATTACAAATGTAAACATTGGAGTCTGCAATAAAAAAAAACATAGGTAAACATAGAAATGTCGACCGTGTCCTAGGATGAGTGAATGTGTGTGTGTGAAAGCCTGTGTGTGTGAGAGAGAAATTGTGTGTGTGAGAGAGGGTTGTAGGAGCGGAGGAGGAAAGTAGATAAACTTTACTAGGTTCCTCCAATTTAAGCTTCGACTTTAAAAAAAAATTCACTTTGGATAAAAGTTGACAAGATTCTAGAAATCGTGTAGGTTGACAACCTTGGCGTCTTTCTCGGTACACTGACGTTGCTAGAGGCACTGTTTGTTTGGCTGTTCCATTTACCGAGTTTATCAGTTCTGTTCAATGTATTCATGCTATACGGCAACAAGGCAGATGACCCAATGAAATTCATTTTATTTTGGGGAGTTTGTTTGAATCACTTAGTGCTGTATACTAAAGTAATATACAACCGATACGTTTTGTTCCAGTTCAATGTTGTTACGTAAGCTGATGTGTGTGTGTGTGAAGGGAGGATGGCAGGGGTGTAATTAATTCATACTAATACATTTAAACTCATGGTATTTTTTTATTTTACCCTTATTGTGTATGTTTTCTTCATACATGCCACTGGAGGAATTGAACGTCTGAGAACTCTTTACTTCTGTTAACAATATATACTAATTATTTATATTTAAACTAATTTTTGTAAGATAACGTCGTTCCCCCTGTAGTATGTTGGCCAAATTGGTATGGTGGTGGGGGGGGGGGGCGATTGCGTCGAAACCCCCCCCCCCACCCCGCCCCTAACCATTTGAGTGGGAGGGCGGTCCAATTTTTTTTTGGGGTAGAGAGCACAGTTTGTCAACAGAAATAGTTAAATATCTATATGATATAAGCTAAGTTTTACTATAACGACTATTACTTCTGAGCTACTTTGCGGTTAGGTTTTAACCTATGATGACGCAAATAAAACCATAGGTAATCGTAATTCACTCCCCCCACCCAGGGCAAGATGGGAGTCAGACGTGAAATCACCGATGATGTTTCTGGTAAAAAACAACAACAACAACACAAAAAACAACAATATCCAAACTTTTCTTTACTCTAAAAAGTTTTTACCAATTTTATATTAACTCACTCTGTCAGTTTGTCTGTCTGTATGGTGCACTGTCTGTATTTTTGTGCACATTATTTCTCCCAAGTCTCGGATCAAGCTGAAACTTTGTACACTTATTCATTGTCCCTATTAAAATACAAATGGATAAAACAAAATTAACTAATCAATTAATTAGCGGTAATTAATTAATTTTGTTTCATATATATTTGCATACATGTATGGATGTGCTGAAAGTCTGCAATAGCTTAGTTCGTTCCATTATTAAAACATTTTTGTTGTTTTAAAAAAGGTCTATCGTAGACTTTGCTTGTTTTACTCTCGAAACGTTTATTTGCATTCAATTTATGAAATTTGAGAATCCCTGCAGTTAGCACAAACAAATGTCTATAAATAAGATAAATACATTTGCAGATAGAGAAACGAGATCAAGGTAATACAAGCAATACCTCCTATTTGTTTACGTTAACAGGGGCCAGAGCTGATGCATTTCTGACTTCCATTTTGTTTGTTTCTAAAGAAAGTTTTCTATATCTTTCAATTGCGCTTGAAAAAGCAGTTTTGTTCCGCGCGGTTTACATTTAGCAAGTTAACATTTTGTTTTCCCTTTGTTTGCTACATTTCTACACATTTGATAATAAACATTTCAATAACAAAACACAAAGGGTTAACATAAATACAAATAATGAAAGTCAATTCGAGTTCAATCCAAGACCAGCTTCCCTCCCCCCCCCCCCCCTACATTATTAGTTATTTAAAGAGAAGATTGACTACGGGACTAACACAAAAAAGTACCCAACTATTAAAGGTGGTCACGCGGAAATGTAATTGGTAATTTGAAAGTTTCAACAAGGAAACTCGATACTAAATTATTTTAACTTTTTAACCAAAACGAAATAATTAATTATAATTATATCAACAACTTTTAAAAGGAAGTTTTTATCAAACTTCGTCAGGAATTCTGAGAGCCCAATAGGAAAACATATTGACCTTACAAAAGAAACACAATGTATTAAACATTAAGAACACATTTTAAAAGTAAACATGAATTGAAAAAAAAAAAAGGAAATACATTGTTTCGAAACTCTTCTGATTGACTTCCTAAATGTCCCTTTGAATGATTGGTGGCTGAGTTCAAATCAACAAATAGATTCCCTACGTCCAGCCTGGTCAAATAGATTCACTACGTACAGTTGACTATTTGATATCCAGATAAAACTGAGTTGACTATTTGATATCCAGATAAAACTGAGTTGACTATTTGATATATAGATAAAACTGAGCTGACTATTTGATATCCAGATAAAACTGAGCTGACTATTTGATATCCAGATAAAACTGAGTTGACTATTTGATATCCAGATAAAACTGAGTTGACTATTTGATATCCAGATAAAACTGAGTTGACTATTTGATAACCAGATAAAACTGAGTTGACTATTTGATATATAGATAAAACTGAGCTGACTATTTGATATCCAGATAAAACTGAGCTGACTATTTGATATCCAGATAAAACTGAGCTGACTATTTGATGTCCAGATAAAGCTGAGCTGACTATTTGATATTCAGATAAAGCTGAGATATTTGATATTCAGATAAAGCTGAGCTGACTATTTGATATCCAGATAAAACTGAGCTGACTATTTCATATCCAGATAAAACTGAGCTGACTATTTGATATCCAGATAAAACTGAGCTGACTATTTGATATCCAGATAAAGCCTTGACAATAAAACTTGCTTTCAGTATCCGATTGAATGACCTCATGTCAGGGGATAAAGGGGAAGGGGTCATTGATACATGTAAAATAATTAGCTTATGATATTTTAATACCTAATTCAACTGCAACTCAATGCATTATATAATACCCACATTCCTTTGATTATTTCCGCAATTTACTACTGTGAAATATACCATCTACTAACCAGACTGTCAATTTTATATCAAATAGACCATCAACTCTAACTTAAATTCACATATGAAAGTATGAGTTGTTTTTTTGATGACGTAATTCCACGCAGGAATAGTTGACACAAATCTCCAACCCCAATATTTGCTTGTGATACAAGTCATGCCTTCTGTTTCTAAAGACCTCTCGGTCGACTACTGACCTTAAAGTTCTCCAGCCTCCCCCCCCCATTTCCTAAGTTTGAAGGTTCCAATAAAAGAGAATAAATTCCACCCGGGTCTCGGTCATGATAGTGTCAATATGTGTCTCCATTAGACAGTTGTCACAAAATGTCACCTCATTCGGGCAGCGAAATGTCACGCTCGACTATGTTTTGATATCATCTCTTGTTATATGTTCTGATTTAATTATTGATAAATACTTGCAACACATCGCCAGTTTTGGTACACGCGTCTTTTTTTTTTAATTTGACATGCATCAAATGTCTTTGTTTTTATGAATTAGTGTGTGTGTCTGTTTGTGATGTATCCGTGTGACATTAAATTTGAATTTAATTTCAATTTCTCAATAGATTGAGTTGTTAGAAAACATCTACACAGACTAGACTGTGAAGTATTGATATACACTGTACATAGACACACTTTACACAGACTAGAATCTGTAGCATTGAAGCACTTCTATACAGACTAGACTATGGAGTATTGATATACACTGTACATAGACACACTTTACACAGACTAGAATCTGTAGTATTGAAGCACTTCTATACAGACTAGACTGTGGAGTATTGATATACACTGTACATAGACAGTTTGGGAAAACCATAAGCTAACTACGGTGACCAAAATGGAAGTCTACAAGGCATGCGTTATGAGTACACTGCTGTATGCAGTGAATCATGGACCACCTACTCAAAGCAAGAGAGAAAACTAAACTCATTCCATTTGAGATGTCTCCATTAGGATCTTGAATGTCACATGGAAAGAAAAAGTGTGCAATACTGTGATCCTTGCGCGATCAGGTATTCCCAGCATCTTTATAGCCCTCAGACAACGCCGTTTGCGCTGGCTTGGACATGTTCGCCGGATGGAGGACAAGCGCATCCCGAAAGTCATCCTCTATGGTCAACTCGCGACTGGCACAAGCAAAACTGGTCGCCCCCACCTCCGTTACATAGATGTAATAAAACGTGACCTTAAATCAGTGAACATCAATACTGACAATTGGGAAGACATAGCTCTATACCGCAACAGGTGGAGAGAGACACTAACCAAGAAAGCTATGGACAGTGAAAGTACATGGGTCTCAGCCCAGGAAGAAAAACGCACAATCCAAAAAACGGCCAGCTCCTCTACCATCGAAGCAAAAGCCACCTTAACCTGCGCTATCTGTGGACGGAAGTATCTCTCCAAAATAGGGCTCCACAGCCACACGAGGAAGTGTGCTCTGAGATGAACCATAGTCGTCCTACGACTGAAGGAGGCCAATGTTGATGTACATAGAAACACTTTACACAGACTGGAATCTGTAGTATTGAAGCACTTCTATACAGACTAGACTATGGAGTATTGATATACACTGTACATAGACACACTTTACACAGACTAGAATCTGTAGTATTGAAGCACTTCTATACAGACTAGACTATGGAGTATTGATATACACTGTACATAGACACACTTTACACAGACTAGACTATGGAGTATTGATATACACTGTACATAGAGAGACTACCTGAAAAGTAGTTATAAAACCAGCAAGATGTTTATTTTGTGACTTGAAGGCAAAATGTAAATTCTCCATGTTATTAAATTGGATTGGCTGATTTCCTTTGATTCCTGATGATTACATATGCCCAACCTATGACCGCAGCTGTGTATCAAGGATTGGCCTCTTTAGTCACACAAGAAGTTGCAAAGGGAAAAGATCTACTCTTGAGACGTAAAATGCCACAGATCCAATGTTTGAATAATCGTAAATATTTTTGAAAAATCTATCCATTACAATTTGTTTGCATTGAACAAAAATGCAATTTGTATATTACGATCTACAATTCTAAATCATAGGCAAGTTAGTTCCAAAATAAAACCAACTAGGATTTGTACGAAACATAACATTAGCGCTGAGGGGAAAAGTCTATAACTAGAATACAAGTTTAGAAACAGAAATATAGTTGGCCTCCAGACGTAGAACGACCGTGGTCTTTCTAGTTGAACACTTTTTCATTTCACTGTCGAACTCTATTCTAGAGAGACATTCCGGCCCACATATGACGCTGATAAAAGTGACATTTGCTTTGGGGATACAGAGTCAAGTTGTCCACAAAGATGACATTAGTTATACGTTTGTCTTCCATCTGGCGCAGGCGGCGTTTTCTGAAGGGTGTATAGATTGTAGGAATACAAGTTCAAGCATGAATGTGATTTTCAGGATCCGTCGGAAGTTGCGCCTGTGAAACGAATTGACTATTTGGTCCTGCTTTGCATAAGTAGTTTCATGACTCACAGCAGCACAGTAGAATGCTAAATGCATATCCATTATAGATCTCCATTTTGGCCTTCCTAGTGACTTCTGGTTTTCCCAAACCTTTGGTCTAAATCCAGTAAAGGTCGACGCAGCGTTCTCTAAGCGTGTTTTTTTTTTTAAATCTTCTCATCCAGGAAGAGTCCATGCTGAACTGTGGAGCCCAGGTAACAGAATTTATATACGGCATCTAGCTTGTTTTTATCAAAACTAGACTAAAGGCTAGACTGTCGGATTAGTTTTTATCTTGACCACTTGTGTTAACTTACAGAAATGTTAAAAGTTTGTTTTTAAAGTGTTTGTCACAATAAATGTCATTTTATTTTTGTAAGACGGAATACAAATCTGGTTTAGAGTCTATGTAACCATAATTTACAGGAAATAAAACCTTTCATTGACAGAAAAAAAGCCTATTTATGAGCTTTAAAAAATACAATTTTCCAAATGTGTATCCATATTGTCCAAATGTGTATCCTAATTGTCCAAATGTGTATCCTAATTGGCCAAATGTGTATCCTAATTGGCCAAATGTGTATCCTTATTGTCCAAATGTGTATCATGGTTGTCAATATGTGTATCATAATTGTCAAATTTCGTATCGTGATTGTTAAATGTTTTTTTGTAAATGTTTTCTTTGATTCGTTGCATCCAGGGGCAGGCCAAATTTCCTCTTTAGTCAATGTCTAATAAAAAAATATGCTATTTTTAAATATTTGTATTACTTATGTTTAAATGTATAATCAAACAAGATTTCCACCAATCAACTGGCAGCGTTGCATCACGTGGCTAGACCAGGCGGTCTCCAGTATAAGTCGGTGAGAGAAATGACAACGAGACCTGGGAGAGAGTTAAGTTTTGAGAGTGAGCTCTGTAAGCTGACTACTTGACACAGAACGTGAGTCACTTTGCTGCGGACGTGTGAAAATACTATTTGACAATGGCAGACGATTCAAGAAAAGTTACCACACTAGATCTAAATACTGTCAGTAGTGGGATGTAAGATATTAGTGTGCCTCAAATCAATACATCGTATCGTTATAAACATAATTTAGTATCGAACATTGTTGTACGGAATATGAATATCATTGTGATAAGCGATTCTGGTAAATAGAGTATCGATTCAAGTTTTCAACTTTTTTAAAGCTAGGAACTTAGGGAATTAATAACGATACAAATATTTTAACAATTTTGTCCAAATGTTAATTGGAAGAAAAACAAAATGAAATAAAAAAGATTATTGAGACCTTACGTTTTTTTTGTTGTTGAGAAATTTGGCAAAAATTGAATCGTTATAGCAAATTTATTTGCCATTCAACTTAGGTGCATTAATTAGATTAGCAGAGTGGGTTATTGGACTTGGTGAGTGAGAGACGGAGAAAAAGTAGAGACAGAATCAGAGTGAATGTAGAGATAGAGAGAGAGAAAGAAAGAGAGTAAGATAGGAGCGACAAAGAAAGAGAGAGAGAATGAAGCAATAGAGAGAGAAAGAGATAGGAGAAACACAGAAAGAGAGAGAGAGAAAGTAGTTTCAGAGATAGGGAGAAAGAGAGAGAAAGAGGTTATCTAATTAACCAAGCCTCATATCTCACAGATTACTTGTTGCCAAGACACTGTGCGCTTTGTTGGGCGCATTTTCCCCCCATCTTGATCCTGGGAGACTTTCGCCCTTCCTTATTTCTGTGTTTATACAACTGTCATCTGTTCACGGCACTGTGATCCAAATATGACGTCATCAGTAAATCAGAAACGTGTGGTCCTTTCCCGCCATTTTTTTTAGACTCAAACAAAAAAACCAAAACAAAATGATGAACCATCGTGGCCACTCCCCCACTCCCGATTCTATGCTACCCCCCAAACCAGTCCTAGTCAATGGAAAAGAAATCGCCAAACGAAAGCGAAAAAGAAAGTACCTGTCAAAATTAACGATGTCATTCAATGTGTCATCGGTCATTGTTTAACCCTTGACTTACGTCTTTAGAGTGTTGTAAGGATGTGGGCAACCAAAGTCTTCCACCCACTTCAGTTTAAGACAGTCCGCAATAGAGAGTAAAGAGTCAAGCCGATCACGTGACGAGCTACAACCAGCGTTTTCTTCTGACCACCTTGTTTGATTCATCTTGAGATCAAGACTGACAGAGCTGTAAAACAAAACCAGTTTCTGTCTTATCACAGTAGCTCGGAGATCCTACAACCGAAAAGGAATCCAATAAATTACCTTTTCAGGAATGTTCTGTAAAATGGCCTTGGCACATATCGATAATTTTTTACGCCAGTGTGAAAGGATCAGAAAGGATTTAAACAGCCATCGGTAATTTATTATGTACAGAGTATTTTTTTTATTATACGATAAAATATTTTTATATCAGACAAGCCCAAAGCCCAAACCCCTACTTTAGACTCAGCCCAAGTTAAGAGTACAGCGTTACCTTTGATCTCGCAAGTCCACGACTTATAATTTGTTTTTGAAGTCACAAAGTGTTTTTACAAAGCTTATAGCTACTCACTCTGTCTGTCTGGTAAAAAGTGTGTACACGTTATTTCTCCCACACCCAATCTCGGATTAAGCTGAAATTTTGCACAATTATTTCCTTTACCTGGCAACACAAAAATCAATAAACAAATGAACCAATTTGTTAATTAACTATTGGTAATTAATTATTTTGATTGATGTCTTGAACAAGGGAAAGAAATCATACTAGACAGATGTGGTGGTATAAGTTGAATTAGTTCCCTTAAAGACTTGCGTCCTGAGTGAATATTTTATTTATGCATTTAAAACACGATCATACCCCCTTCTCCCCCCCCCCCCCCTTCCTTTTCACATCTGGTCCATACAAGTGATAGGATCATAGCGCATTTAGAAAGTTAAACAAAAATAATTGGTAAAAATATTTCTAATCGCACAGATTTATTAAGTCAAGGCTAGTAACGGGAGTAGTAATATGAATGATCCAAACTAATTGATACAATTACACTTAGTATAAGCTTTTTTTTAAAAAAAAGTATTTTTTATATTTTTCTATTTTGAACTATGGTCTTCGTGGCCAAGACGTGTTATCTACTAGATATAGATCCACTTGACAGGGGCTTAGAGGCATGGAACGGTCGCATGGTCGACCAAGAGTTTTATATCGATGTCCACATTTTGGTTTTAAAGACTCTGTGCTGTGGAGTTGACGCGGTCGTTTCGGTCATGGCAGATACGCTGTTTTAATTGTTTTATAAAGATTACAACTTGCTAAGGACTGACTCATTGATTGGATGTAGGTCAAGGAAGTCCTGAAAATGGTATAATAAGATATTAAAAAAAAAAAATTGGTTAAAAAGCAAGATAGGTGTATGTGTTTTGGGTGGGGGGCTAAGCAACCTAATTTAGTACCCGTTTCATAATATGTTTGTTCTATATTTGACTTAGTTTCTGAAGATAGAATGCGTCTCTGTGCACATTGACCTGATCCCAGGGTCTGACACCAAGAGTTTAGAGAATCAAACTAGACCAAAGAACTGTGTGAATCGTAGAATGTATGGAAAGTTCTGTTTGATTTTAGGTGGTGTGAGGGAGCTGAGAGTTAAATGGGGGAGAGGGCTAAATAGGTTAGAGGAGGAAAAGGGGGGGGGGTGACATTCGCTTCTATAGCAGTCGTAATTTTAAAACTTTGGAGTTATCTTACATAATGACGTCATATGCATGTGCTTTTTTTTCTCGAGTTAGTTTTTGTCCTGATATCTTTGTGACTTATGTCACACATTCTTTCAGGCAATGGTTCTCACATTATGTTGACTAATAGTGGAATAAGCGACAAATGGTCATTGAGAAGAGAGCTAGCCTTTACATGTCAAACGTGTGACCAAAAATACAACGCGTGAATGAACAGATAATATGAATTACGGAATGATAAGGTATCAATATTTGGAGGTACCCACTGTTTTGGGATGACTTTCACCTTTAGATCCAAAAATAAAACAAAAGCCTATAAACATGCTCTTTTTTACCATTAGCCTACACCTTGGCTGGGAAAGTATGTAAATTTTAGTTACAATAACATTTTTTTAATACAAGGTGAAAAACACAGTCCGTGTTGCATAAGATATGCTATTTAAAAAGTCTGTTTCATTATTCTACAATAATTTCAAACACATCATTTATCTCGTGCAAAGTCTGCAAATGATGGTCTCAAATTGGTCAACTCCTGGTCATTAATGATATTTTTGGTGTGAGTTCGTGTGAGACAATGCTTGACTACGACTAGCTTGCAAAGGCCGCCTACGATTTTTTTAAGGCTTGATGCGTCACTCTTCAACCTCACCTTACCTCAACTTACCTTACCTCGCCCCACCTTACCTCAACTTACCTTACCTCGCCCCACCTTACCTCACCTTACCTTACCTCACTTTACCTTACCTTACCTCACCGTACCGTACCTTACCTCACCTCATCTCATCTCACCTTACCTTACCTCACCTTACCTCACCTTACCTTAATCTATTGGACCATACATGATCTATCAACTGTTGTTTCCAATTGTCTATGTATTTTATTATGTATGTGTGTGTACGTTTAGAAAGTAGATGCTTCCAGAAAAGGTAGTTGGACTGAAACAAAGACAGACGCTGCTAAACCTTCAAGTTTGACTAGTCAATTTGACTGGCGTGTTTAGAAGTTTCAATGGGGCATTTCTCTCTTTGTTTGAACTATTGATCAGCTCTGACTTTGGAGATCATCAGTTGAATGCAGGTGTTTAGTTGTAGAAAGAGTTTTTTTTTTAAATAGATACAAAAATGATTACAATACCAAAGTTGAAATAACTTCTTTGAAATTAGTAACTGTGTAAGTGATTGTGAACTAACAGCTTCCAATTTATTTTATCATCATAAGGGATATCATATATCATCCAATTTGTAGAGAGTGATTTAAAACTCTGATAGCACAGTTTAATACCGATTGAACAATACAATCAGGAACATCTTGGCCTGTGATATCAATAGAACCAACTTTAACCCAAAGTATCATGCTAAGTAAAGTTCACCTTTCAAGTCATACAATCTATAGGGCAGATGATGTTTAGGTCATCTGTTTCCTTGGCCAATGGTTAACTAGCCAGGTATTATGTGGCCAGCACAACAACCAACCGCTTTTACTTTCCCAACTTAAGTCAGGTACATATTAAAGTTGGGTGGACTCAGGGACGCCCTATAAATCCCAAAATTCAAAATCCCAGTCTTCACAAAGATTCGAACCAAGGACCCCATGTTCGGAAGCCAATTGCTTAACCGCTCAGCCACCGCGCCCCTATCATGCTGAGAGCTTTCATGTAATTGAAATTTTAACAAGTGTTTGTTTAGTATAACTGTTTATAAAGGGGTCTTAGTAAAACTGTTTTCATAATAACCTTCTATCTGAAATTCAGTAAAAAAAAAATATTGGTAAGAATGCCTGGCTCAATCCATGAATGTTTGTTTAATTAGTTTATAGTGATAGTGACTAAACATTCTCCACATCGCGGGCCCCCCTGGGCTTGGGCGATCACCCGTGTTTGCAGGGCCAGCCTTAAGTAATTGGAGGCCCAAGGGAAAGCGAATAGGGAGGCCCCAAATGAAATAAAAAAACAAAAATGAACTAGAAACCGTCCTGTATCTATATCAATAAATAAGTTAAATTCATATTGCGCCGGAAGCAACAAAGTGCTTCATGGACGATTCACGATCACCAGACAAGAAATATTTCACCAAAAGAAAGAAACATTGGTCTTCTAACATATTGTAGTCTAACATGTAGATCTAAACATTTGCGGCTAAACCTTGAATCATAGTAGAGGCCTAGTGCTAGGCTAGTAGACATAAAGCCATTGGGTTCTGCTAGGCTTGAGATTCGATCCATGTTTCTCTTTTTTTTTTTTCTCTTTAAAAAATTTCTTTGAGTCCTGTGCGGGACCCCACCAATCGGCTGCCTAGTTTGCCTGCCTATGCCTAACGCCGGCTTTGCTGTTCAGCCCCCCCCCCCCCCCCAAAGGACGCCTCAGCAAAAAATACAAGTAAAATAATAATTTGCACAAAAATGGTCTTCTAGCTATGAGCTAGGAGAGTTTCTGGAAAAGAAAAAAGTTCTCCCAAACCACCCCTACTACCCCACTCCAAATCTCGCCTTTCATGGCGTCAGAGTGACATAGATTATCCTGCACTATATTTAGCATGTACCCCGCCCCCTACCCTGACTTAATGTCACAGTTCCTCTCCCCCCTCGACAAAACTTGCTCTCTCAAAATAGTTAAACAAATATTGGACGAAACAAAAAAAAGGCAGACGAACTCTTATCGCGACGCTCTGTCGGTGCTTCAAAAGCTAGGTATATTGCATTAGATCTGGGTATAGTTTCGGGTATCTCGAATAATTCAATAAATAAACTGAAAAATTTGTCTTTTTTAAAACCCAGAAATTTTCATTAAAGTCTGTATATATTTGACTTTGCTAAGTAAATGGAAGACAATTGTAACATATTGTTTGCTCTTTTATAAAACAAAAAAGTTCTCAGACTTATTCAAATGAACTACGGCTGTTATGCATTTTTATTATTCATCTATTTGTTCAACTAGATTTCTCCAGAACAGATCAAACGCACATCAAACTTTATTACTTAAAAAAAAACATCCGACATAGGAGAAAAGAAATTGTTTGATTTGTTCATGTTCATTAGAGACTGAACTCTACTTTTAAGTCATTGCTTTTCCGGTCTGATTTAGTTCTGATTTAGGTCAGACTGTTTCATGATCGAGTACACTTTGAAAGCGAGAAAAGCATTAAAAAAATACAAAAATATTATTGAGTGTAATTGTATCAATTAGTTCGGATCAGTCATGTAATTATGTGAACATTTAACTTCAACATAATCAATCTGTGCGATGTGGAAATATTTTTACCAATTGTTTTTGTTTAGCTTTTAACTTTCTCAATGCGCTATGATCCTGTCACTTGTCTGGACCAGTTGGGAAAGGGGGAGGAAAGAAGGGGGTATCTGTGAATGTTTACATGATCGCTTTTTAAAATGCATAAAAAATAATGTTCACTCAGGGAACTGATTCAGATTATACCACCACATCTGTAACGTACGATTTCTTCACCTTATTCAAGATACCAAACAAAATAATTAATTACCAAAGTTATTTAACTATGTGGTTATTTTTAAAAAAATTGATTCTTGTGTTGTCAGGTAAAAGAAATAATTGTGCTAAATTTCAGCTTAATTCGACATTGGGTGTGGGAGAAATAACACGTATAAACTTTTTATTATACAGACAGACACAGTTGATATAAGCTTTGTAAAAAAAGTACAGTTATTATGTGAGCTGGTCCCAGCAGACGAGAAAAATGGGAAGGGAAACTAACTAGTACATTTGAGATGTAGAAACGTCTCACTGTTCAAGCTTTCGAGACTCAGCGTAACCCATAATGCAGTGCAGTGATTTTCACAGTAAATTTAAAAATGTCAAGGACGCTAAATTGAACTTCACTGTTGCCAACTCAAACAAAAAGAATTGAGCTATCATTAAAACACTTTCTCATTGCGTGGCAGTTAGTCTTGGTATCAAATCTCCTCTATTAGCAAAAAAAATATATCCTTCAGTCTTAAGAGATGTCTAAATATGTGTGTGTGGGGGGGTTGTCCCCTAGATAAGTGTACACGTTATTTCCCCTATACCCATTCTCGGATCAAGTTGAAACTTTTAAAAATTATTTAATGCACCTAATAAAACAATAAAAAATTTAACCCTTTGTCCAAGACAGCCTCCACATTTGAATGATTTGGTGCTATTATCGGAAAGTTGAGAAATGTTAATTCTACAATACTAAGAAGCGAGCAGAATTGATTATATACTTTAAAAAAAAAAAAGATTATCCACTCTTTCTTTTTGTGTGTGTGTACACTGAATACACCAAAAAGCTATCTACTTTTTCTGCTATGTATGAACACTTTCAGTTCTGTGCACACGTGTCAGTGATGCAATGGTATGCTGACACAACAAAGTCCAAAGCATTTCTGATGATACAATACTGGTTCGAATTATTAACAAAAATGTTTTAGTTTGTAAATCTGTTTCAAACTCCATTCTGGGTGTTTAAAACCCAGATCTAACTCAACATTTGTCTTTTCTCTCTAAGTTTTTTGTGTGTCCACCTACAGATATTTTGTTTAAAGAATTTCTCTTTAAGCCTTCAGAATTAGGTCAGGCCAGGTAAATATGAGGTACCTAGTGTCGCCGGGGAAAGATATGCACGTCACAGCTGCTGCCATACCATCCCTTGGGGCCTCTATGAACGCCCCAGCGCCCTCCTATGTCTTTAAACAGTTTACATTCTTTTTATCCAGAACGCACACAAAATATAGCAAAACCATTTTTTTCCCTCGAGTATTTGTTATAGTACAAGTCTGGTATATCTAGGTACAAGGTATTGTGGGACATTACTCCACTTATAAGTAGGTCAATGTTGGTACATTCTAGTACACGTGAAACGGGGAGAAGGAAAGAAAACAAAGTGGGGGAGGGGGGGCGATTACTTGACTTTTGCATATAAATTATGTAGTGTGTGTCAATAATAAGTGAATATTTCAATTCATCCATGGGCTACTCTTTGATAGTTCCGATTTACCTTTCACCTTCACCTTCACCTATCGTGGGGCACCACACATAATCTGTCGACAGTCTCTCTTCATTCCTCTCTTTCGCTAGATCATCTTTCAGTGATAGACCGGTCCATTCCGCAATGTTGTCTTCCCATCGCTTTCTCTGTCTGCCATTCGAGCTTCTTTGCCTTGGTACTGTTACCTGCAGGAAGGTCTTATTGCGATATGGCCCTATAGCTTAAGTTTGGTCAGCAGGTCATCGTGGTGCCCAATCGCCATTGTATCTGTTTCGGATTTCCTCATTTTGTCGGTGAGAGGTCATCTCAATTCCATGGCTAGGATCCTCCTCTCTCTAGCTCTGCAGTTAACGTCCAAGATTCGAAACCTTGCAAAATGTGGCCATGACCAAGGAGCGCATCATAAATGCCGAGGGCTTTACCTTTGTCTTGTCAGATAAGGTTGCGCTATACTGACCTTCGTGTAATCTGATGTGTTATATCGCAACTTTTCTTTCCAAATCTAAACAGAAAAACAGGTTTATAAAGTAAGTTTACAACAGAGAATGATATCTAAGCAACATTTGTTAGAGAAGTTAGTGGTGCACTTCTAGCCCTTCCACTTTTATTCTTCTTTTTTGTGTTCACTTTTCAAAAGAAACTTATAACACAATATGGAGACTTAGAATAGCATTGTATACATTTATTCAATTTAGTGAACGATTCTTTCAAATGGAGCAGGACTTTTTTTTTTTTTTTTTTTTTGTTTAATTTAAAGTTTAATTGACAAATGTTAATTGAACAAATGGGGACAAGTTTTTATTTTTTTTTGCCATACAAACTGATGACCTTTACATCACCTGCTCCATAAATCGCAAAGTCTGAAAGGATAAACCTTTTTTTTTTTTACTTTACAAATTCTTGTGTAATATATATGACGTATTGTTGGACAACCTTTCAGATTCCGGAATGTACATTATAATGTCATTTCCATGGGATAAATCAAGATTCGGAGTTCCACCATTTTAAATCGGTTAAAAAGGGAGGTAAACAATATAAAGGGAAGCTATGAAGAAAGTTCATTACACTTTTTTATCTGTAACGTTATAACCGCCCACCATGGTTCTATACTATAATGAACAAGTGCATACCATTCTAAATGTCTATACATAACTGTCCGCTATACACTTTTATTTCACACAAACTGTAACAGGATTTAGTAAGACTGTGAAATGCTATCCCTGAATGAAGCAGCAAGATAGCATGTCTTGTGGTAGCACTTTATGACGTCAAGCTACTACTACAGGCGAATCCTATGTCACATGTTAGAAGATTCTGTCTAACACGCAGGGTTAATCTTATTCCTTGATTTACTGGCGCCCCTTGATCCTGGCAACCGATAAGTAAGCTAAAGGAAACCAGGAAGGGGGTAAGGTGGGTGGTGGGGAGATATATGAGCGCGGCCCCTTCAGTCCCAGAGGTTGACGTTTCATGCTTTTGTTTTCTGAACATGCGGGATGACAAAGCACTTGCAGAATTCCATGCAGCAGATATTTTGAAGTGTTTTCGGAATGTCAAGATACAGAGAAATCATTGCACAATGAATTGACTATAGACAAATGATACCCTTCTCATGTCTACGACATTTAAAAATATCGTGTTTAGAGTTCATGGTCAACTGCATCTTTCCTGAATCCAGGGTGTGTATTTATTACATGCTTGACTTTTTTTTTTTGCTTTCTGATATGTCTGTTTTGGGAGCCATAAATTTTAAAGCAGTTGTAATCTGTTCTGAAATTTCATCCGAGTATAGTGTGTGTGTGTGTGTGTGTGTATGTGTGTGTGTAAGTGTAAGGGAGTCATCCAGTCATTGCGATCTAGTCAAGTGTCTCAAGTGTCTGCAGTTGATGGAAATCAAATATCTGTTTTCTAAAGGAATACGTTTCAGAAATGAGTGAATAAATAAACATCAAGAAAGTTAAATAACAGACAAACAAATAACTAACTAGCAAACAAATAACAACAAATAAATCAATTGTAAACAACCAAATAAAAATAGACGGGTAAACAAAACCACAAAAAAAAAACAACAACAAATAAACAAACCAAAAATAAAGAAAAAACAATACAAATAACAACAAACAATGACACAAACAATCATTTCCTTCTCTCGTTCTCTCATTCCCTAATACTTTGGTTTAGCGTCACCGAAAGGGGAATAACCGCTATTAGTTTTGTGTCGTCCCGTCCCGGGTTAGAGCCTCATTAACTTGAACATCCGATATCATGATATTTTAGAGCTTTCTACTTTTTTTTCTTTTTCTAGTGCGAAAAAATTTTGTTTTTAAAATTAGCTACGCAAACCGATTTTCATAAAAATACATTTTTACAGCTATTCACTATTAGTATTAAATAACGGAGGTAATTATTTACCATATTCTAACACACTTTATGCAAACGGTTTTAGATTTTTGGTCCGAAAAATATTTTTAAAAATTTTTATTGCCAACTAAGGTACCTACTGTTATACTAGCTACCTACATTTGAAACAAATTGTTTATTTAAATATTTTGTATTTGGAAGAGAAAAAAATCTATTTAGTCTGAATAGAACTTGAATCTAATTTAAAACAATTAATAAATTATGTTTCCTATTATTCACACTATGCCATCCACTACGACAAACAAGAGGCCATGAGCCCAAAATTATCACACCCATGACGAAAAAGTTTAATGCAATGCACAAATACTAAGGTCTTCTTAAAAAAAAAGGGGAAAACAATTATTGTTGTGGCTTTGAATGAGAGATTGGCCTTTTAAAAACTCTAACATGTGAATTAGATAATCATTCAGTGACATCAGTTAAATCAATTTCACATTTAACTATTTCTTACTATCAGTTCATTGAATACATATGTAAATTATCTCAAATACATATGTATATTAACAATGTAACATTATAATAACATGAATAAATCTCCGCATCCAGTGGTATCAAGTCGTTAATGGAACTAACAATACAAAGGCATGTCTCTTCTTTTCGTATCGACAGAGATAGGGTTGTTGTAGGGAGATAGGTTTGTTGTTTGGAGATAGGGTTGTTGCTTGGAGATAGGGTTGTTGTTTGGAGATAGGGTTGTTGTTTGGAGATAGGGTTGTAGTTGGAGATGGGGTTGTAGTTGGAGATAGGATTGTAGTTGGAGATAGGGTTGTAGTTGGAGATGGGGTTGTAGTTGGGGATAGGGTTGCAGTTGTTGCTAGTTTGTAGTTCATAATATCTGATATTCTTTCTGAAAATATTGAAACTTGCCTATTTACCTGCCTGAGCGGACCACTTCGGAGGCCGATTTTGAGTTTGTCTCCACACAAACTGTCTTTGCAACCTTGTTTTATTGTTATTTAATGAGACATTGAAATATTGTTTTCTAAATGTTTATTTCACGTGCTTAGTAGGCTGTTTTAAAATTTCTTGTTTTTTTGGGATCAGAAATTCTTGATTTTTTTTATTTAGATAGTTCGAAGATTCCAACAGACTGAATGCTCCTTAAATTTATAGATCAGATTCAGACATGAACTAACCTTGAACTGTTTACTATATCTACAAAGATTATATCAAATTACTCTGTCTGGTAAAAATCTCGATTACATTATTTCTCCCACACCCATTCTTGAATCAAGTTAAAACTTAACAATAGTTATTGTACCTAATAAAACATGATTTTGTGTAATACCAACAAAGGAAATTAATCCTTCATGCTTAAGAGATATGAAATACAGAGGTTACTTTAAAAAAAAAGATTTCCCTAGGTCATTGAGTAGGTCAATATAGTTTTAAACTTAAATTCTGCCAAGTCATCGGTTTTCCTGGCTGACTCAGGCAACCCATTCCATGCTCTAATAGCACTAAGAAAGAAGGAGCATTTTTACAAATTTATTCTAGCATATGGAACAAGGAATGGAACTTTTTCTTAGTGTCTTTCTGAGTATTTTATTAGATTTTGTTTTTGTATTTGAAGATTATGATTCAGTGTTTTATGTATAATTGCTACTTTATTTTTAATTTATGTAATTAAGATGACCTATCAAATAACCTTTAACCTACCTACAAGGAGAACTACGTAAACCAACGTATCATCAAGCTTTACAAATTTTGAGTTCAAATACAAATGGAATGATCTATAGTTATGCCAAGGTCAATATGACACCCAGTCCGGACATGGACTGACAGATCACTGGTTCTAGGATTGGCTCATAAGCGTGGTAAGTATTGAACTCAGTGTCTGGTCCACGATCGTATTCAATAAATTCATAGCAGGAAATAGTAATGGTCACGTGTCAAAATGTGACGAAAGAGGGGAGGGGACGAACGGGCGACTTGTGTGGGCAAACAGCAGGTTCTGACGTCAGAAGATATTTGGGCACTCCGTGAAACACGACTTGGTGGTAGGACCTAACAATCGTACTACAATAATTGTACTCTAGGAGATCTAAATACTGATGGGAATATTAGATTACCTCTCTCGTCTGCACTTACCGGAACTGAGTAGGTTGTGTTGCGTGGTCGCAATAAGATAACCAAGGAAGATAATACAGGGGCAAAAGCGAGACTGCTAGTAAAGAATAAAAAGTAATCGAATTTTAGAAAAAAAAAATTCCACAGGAATTGAACTCATTACTAGTTACGATACTTAAATCGACCAACAAGATTATAATAACAATCGACCCCAGAAAACGACCATTTCTCCATTAACACAGAACAAAACATTCTGACATGCTTTTTAATATACAGACATAGATTTGTATCAAGTAAAAGTAACATCGCCACTGAAAATGAAATTTGATAAGACTGATCAACACCCATTACATCTCACTAGAAATGATTATTGCATTGTAAACATTTTCCAGACAGTGTCCCATAAATTATGTCTGTCCCTTTGGAATAACATATAGATGCGAGCAAGCTTTGCCATCCAAGCAAATAATCCAGAAAGCGTACTCTTTACTATTTGTTTGAAAGTTTAAAAAACTGTTTGTCGCTTACTCAAAGCCAACATTGCACTGTTCAAGATATGTAATGAATTTATTTTGTAATACTCCAGATTAGGTCTTAAAAACACTTGTTCGACTTATCTTGCTAATAATCAATACAAACTCGATAATTCAGTAAGGTTTCTCCTATTTTTTTATATGAAATCCTGGCCACACTATCATATATAAATCTATCAAATGACTATACGGGGTATAGTATATCTTTCAAATATACTCAGACATTTATATGCTATGTATAAGTTTATGGAGCGCTTATGAATTATAAGGGAAAGAAAAATGGTATAAGTTTTGATCATATAGGCTTTTACATGTTTCGGATGTTCCTTCAGAATTAAACATTATTACATTCTAACCCAAACCTCCCGCAGGACTGTGTGGGAGGGCAACGGGCAGAGTTCGAGCCCATGACCACCGCGATGACAATCCAGAGCGCATATCACACGACCAGACATAGGAAACAAAAGTTTGGCCAGCCCTGCTGTAAATGTTTATTTGACCAGACTTTTCATTTTATTACTCAGGGGACACAACTATCATAATTGAAAAGCTAATAATTTTGTATAGTTACCGTTCTTAACAGAAGACATAAAACCCACTTTGAATGATGTCTTTTCTTCGAAAATTAAATATAATAGTAACAATAAGCCCTGTGGACAAATCCTAACAGAGCTATAAAATATATTTGAGGAACTCTACTGATACTTGATTATAATATCTGAGAAATTTTTGAGAAAGTAGAAACCAATATTAATTAAAATTAAGAAAATAGTAAAAGGGACGTAACAAGGTAAATAATTCGCAATAACATAATTGTCTTTCTTTGAATTGTCACTTCCCATTTTCGCAATTACAATTAATTGAATAGCATTCAACAGGGCCTACAGGTTTCGAGTAAATATTAATAATAAATGAAACAAATTATGATTTCGCACCTTTTTAGGCCATAATAGAAAGATAGATAGATAGATAGATAAATAGATAAGTAGGTAGATAGATAAATAGATAGATGGATAGATGATTGAAAGATGGGTGGGATATATGGAGGTGTTATAGAACGCGTAAGCTGTCTTGAATTAAGTAGGTCATGTTGTGTTTTAAATTTAGTAGGCCATGTCGTGTTTTAAATGAAGTAGGCCATGTCCTGCTTAAAATCAAGTAGGTCATGTTCTGTTTTAAATCAAGTAGGTCATGTCCTGTTTTAAATCAAGTAGGTCATGTCCTGTTTTAAATGAAATAGGTGATATCCTGTTTTAAATCAAGTAGGCCATGTCCTGTTTTAAATCAAGTAGGTCATGTCCTGTTTTAAATTAAGTAGGCCATGTAGTGTTTTAAATCACGTAGGTCATGTCCTGTTTTAATGAAGTAGGCCATGTCGTGTTTTAAATGAAGTAGGCCATGTCGTATTTTAAATGAAGTAGGTCATGTCGTGTTTTAAATGAAGTAGGTCATGTCGTGTTTTAAATGAAGTAGGCCATGTCGTGTTTTAAATTAAGTAGGCCATGTCGTGTGTTAAATTGAGTAGGCCATATCGTGTTTTAAATCAAGTAGGTCATGTCATGTTTTAAATTAAGTAGGCCATGTCCTGTTTTAAATTAAGTAGGCCATGTCGTGTGTTAAATTGAGTAGGCCATATCGTGTTTTAAATCAAGTAGGTCATGTCATGTTTTAAATTAAGTAGGCCATGTCCTGTTTTAAATTAAGTAGGCCATGTCGTGTTTTAAATTAAGTAGGCCATGTTGTTCCTTGAATTAAGTAGGCCATGTCGAGTTTAAAATTATATAAGCCATGTCGTTTATTGAATTTAGTAGGTCATGCTGTGTCTTGTATCAAGTTAGGAGTGCAGTATATTTAACCACTTGGATCATGTTATGACTGGAAGCAAGTCTATCATGTGGTGTCTTCAATCAGGAATGATTTCTTGTGTCTCAAATCCTGATTCTAATATTTTTTGTATTAGTAGCAGGTGAGTTGTTGATGATGACAAAACAAATCGCTCAGAATGTCCCATTCTAAAAGCTTTAACAATCCAATTCTTGACAGCGTTTTCCTTTTGATCTTCAATCAATTTAAAACGTAGACAAAAACTTCTATTCAAAAGCGAAGAGTGCAAGGATCAAAAGTAAACTATATTTCTAAGTAAGTTTATATGTCCGTCAGTTTCAATGAAGGAATCTCAGAGTCACGTGATCAATAATTATTATTCACTTCTGCTGCTGTGACGATCATAAGTGTAAATCTAATTTTAAAGACTTCGCTAGTCAGAACCGGTGTTTTATTTTATAACCAAACAGTTTGATGTCTAATGAATTCAACTTGATTGAACTCTCGTGGAAATGTGGAAATAATAATAACTTTTTTTTTTAAAATGTTATACAATAAGCTTATGCCAAGACTACGGAGCTAGAATCTATTTTTAGTGATTATTGACTCTTGGATACTGGAATTTCTCAATTCAGTGACATTTTGGTTTGAGGCCAACAATGTTATGATAGTCTCTCAATAGGAGCATTGTGGAATGCAATAGAGAAAAAAGAATGAAGTAAGGTATTGTAGTACATTTAGATAGATAGACATCTACTAATACTAACAACATTGGCCTAGCAGGTTGCTGCCTGTCTTGTACTATGCTCTACGCACGTTCTTCAAGATGGTCCAGAGTTCTTGTCCCACGCCCTAGAATTGCCTTACTTCAACAAGTATGGGCTAGGATGAAGCCTAATACTCTTCATTACTGAAAACACAAGTTTCATTCAAAGAAAAAATTCACAAAAAAAAAATTATACATTCATTGATTGCAGAATGTTTCACTTAACGTCAAGATTATTTCGGGAGTTCCCTGAATGAGCTGTCTTTATAAATAGAACACATTCTTCAAAAGATAGAGCTGAAAAATAAGATTTGATGCAGATTATGTTGTGTGCGTTTAAAACCCGAACATTCATTAAAATAGGCCATTTTTGAGGGGTGGGAAAGTTGTTTTTTTTTAAAATAGAAATAAACTTAGTAGCCTACATTTGTAAATAAAACATTAACAAAATATATACAACCATTTCAATAAAGGGTTCAACTATAGGGCTAATCACTATATTTAGAAATTTTGGCTTTGTATACAGCCTTTTCTTTTACCTAATATGTGACATCGGACATTTTGTTTCCTAAAGAATGCTAAGACGCTGCTCCAGAAGACTTCTTACTTTCCCAGCTGTTCAGATTGCATTTAGTTCTTTGTCTCTCTCTCGTTTAAATACGTGGCCACTTGTGTTTCGAAGCAAGGGCAGACAAGTCGAAGAATTATCCCTACGATGTACGCCTGCTGTCTTGAACAAAAAAAAATCATTTGCTGGAATAAGTATGGCGTCTTCTAATTTGACTAACATCCGTTTAATTGTTAAAGACTTATTTTGTAAAGTCTATCTACTTTTCCTTTGCAGGACCAGTGAGAATGACAGACCATATCTACAAAACAAACTTTAATGATAGAGCTAGAAAATGTCTGCAATTAAAAGTTCTTTCGCAAAAGTGTCTCCGCCATGTCTGTTCAACATGACATTCTCAGAAGTTCAATCCAACAGATACCGCGAACTTAGTCATAAACTTAAGGAAGACTTGAAGCAAGAAGCACACGCAGAGGAAACGGTCTGGTTACTTGATCTTCTGACTTGGGTTCATTTTAAACTTATGAATTATGATGAGGCATTACAGTTTAATAATGAATCTTTAACAAAGAATTTGTCTTTGGTATGCATTGGCAATAGGATACATGTTTTGAAAAAACTTGGCCGAGATATTGAAACGGATCAATATATGCAATTTTTGACGACTCCTTCAGAGAATGATACAGCTCTGGCAAAAGCACAACAGGCCTACTGCTGTTTAAGGCTCGGCGGTACAAAAAATTTGCAAAAGGCTATAAACAATTTTGAAGATATTATTAAAAAACTTCACGGTTCTTATCGGTTTTTATCTCTGTTTTATTTGGGACTTAGCTATCGTCGACTGGTTCATCCCAACACACTATCATGCACGCAATATTGCGTCAGTATAGAGGACTATGTGAAGTCGGCGCAACACTGTTTTTATGAAGTAATCGAAAAATCAGGACATCCAGTACTGGTTGCAAGAGCTTACAGTGAGCTGGTGGTTCTATACCACGATGCCAGTTCTATACTCGGGAAAAGTGACTACTTGTGGAATGATCAAAGCATTGAAACTCTGATCGACAAGGCACTGACTACAGGTGGACAAGATGCAAAAGCTTTGACTGCCTGTGGCCGTATACTGTGCTTAGGTAATGAAGACAAAGTAAGAAAAGGCATTGACTTACTAACAAAAGCGTTAAAATTAAAAGAAAGCACTACTGCCTATCATAATCTAGCAGTAGGTTATATTCGACTAGAGGAATATGAACGTCACACCGATGTTTGCCAAGAAGCTGCTAAAGTCACTGACAAAGTCGATGCTGAAGATGCAATGATTAATAAGGCAATAGAAAATCTAAAAACTGCCATTAAAATTTCGGATAATTACAATTTGCCTGCGACGTTTGACCTTGGAAAGGTGTTCAAATCTCTTGGAAATGTCAAAGAAGCTTTGGCTGAATTTAACAAAGTGGTCGAGTCGGATGCCGGGAAAGATGGTTCCTTGTTCTTAATTATTGATTCACTAGAGCAGGCTGGGTTGTGTCTGATGGAGCTTCATGATATGGAACTTGATCCTCAAAAGAAAAATGATTACATGAGTCGAGCTGAGAGTAAGCTAATCGAAGCCGTCGGCTTGCAGACTCAGCTAGTGTCCTCCGTGTCGGCATTAAAACGACTGTCTCTGTCAGAATGGAAAGCTCTGAAAACGCTGAAGTCAAAGTACGAGGGTGAAGACAAATCTCCCATCGTGGTCAAGAAGCTGGTTCACTTGCTCGGCGTGGCGCTAGAGCACCAAGAACTTCTGAAAGTTATCAAAGATTTGAGTAACGACGAAATACTGCATTCTGGGATAGCTACGCAAGCATTGGAGAGTTACCTAGCAGAGGGAGAGGTGACCAACGCCTATGGCTTTTTGAACATGCTCAACACACTTCCGGTACCTGTTGTCATAGACGCTGAGTTAACGTTAAAGGTACAGCTTAATATGGCGGCCAATTGCTTGGGTAATGAAGGGTTCAACCCCCGTTACATTTTCAAAGCAATATTCGACCACTATATCGATGTAAACAAGCCTGCAGACGTACTAATTCTCTATGACGACAGTCATGATACGGAAGAGGAAACTTCTCACGTGACTTGTGCAGCCAAGCAACTGTACGGTATTTGCAGTAATATTTTCAGTCTAGAGACCAGTATAAATATCAAGGTTTGTCTTCCCTTTAGTTGATGTTGTAAATAAAAGCTCTCATTTCCTCTACCTTCAATGCTTCAATGTATTCACGGTCACAAATTACTGCTAATAAATTTCTAGCACTATCACACAACAATGTAAAGACACATAGTAACAAAACAAAACAAGGTTACAAAGACAGTTTGTGTGGAAACACAAACTCAAAATCGGCCCCCGAAGTGGTCCACCCAGGCAGGCTTCAATATTTTCAGAAAGAACATTCGAATGAAATTATATCAAAGACAAATGAGAGATAAGAATGGAGAAAGAAGGTTGACAGATCTTGTGTAGTGCCCCAGCAGATCAAAGGATAGGTGCAAGTGAATGCAAAGTTAGATGTGAACCTGGCCTAACTAGTTCCCCTTTCAGACCGTGTGGTCTATAGGGCAGATGTTTTTGTGGCTTACGGTTAACGAGGGTGTCATGTAGCCAGCACAACGATCAACTGCCTTTACTTTTCCCCAACTAATGTCATGTACCCATTAGAGCTGGGTGGACTCAGAGGCCCAAGGATTCCGAAGTTGAAAATCCCGGTCTACATCAAAATTCGAACCTGGGACCCCCGGTTCGGAAGCCAAGCGCTTTACCGCTCAGCTACCGCGCCTCTCCTGACCTAACTGAAGTCTTATAATTGATGTAATTGTTTTGAAAAGGCTCAATCTCTTATTTTAAAAAAAAAAAAAAAAAAAAAAAAAAAAAAGAGATTATGATATTGGGCCCTATGTGCAAGAAAATGCAGTTTACAAGATAGCTATTTGTTTTAAATTTGATCTAACTTATAATGCATAATAATTAGCTTTTTTCTCTTAAAAAAACTGCTTGCATAAGTGATTTTAAAAATTAGATTTTTCGCTTTCAGAAAAAAAAAAAGTAGCCGTTGCATCAGAACTTTAAATGGTCTAAAATAGTGTGATGTCGGATTTTCACTATCTTTTCTAGTTTACGAGATCTAAACGGGACGGACGGACAGACGGACAGACATTTGACACAAAACTAATAGCGTCTTTTTCTCTTTCGGGGGCCGCTAAAAATGGGTAATAAAGTGGTTAAACTGATTACTAGCATATATCAAATATATAATGCATGGCCGGATTTAAGGGAGGCCATTTTGAAAAATATATTTATCTGTATCCTTACTCGGCGTGTAGACTCTACTTGATACCTGATGGTTGTAACCTACCACTAAGATGTGTATACAATTTGTGAGGTTCTGTGTGTTATTAAGACACACATATTACTGGCCACAATAATAGGGACAACCAGAATAGAGAAAAAAACAACATATTTTCACAAAAATCTAAAATCGCTTGCATAAATGTGTTTAAAATATAGTAGATACACATCCCCCTTACTCAATAGTCTCCCTTGTTGTTGTTTTTTTACTATTATAGTGAATAGTTGTAAAAAAAAATGTGTATTTTTATGAAAAGGAAATTGCATAGTTGATTTAAAAAATTAAACTTTTCGCTTTCAGAAAAGAAAAAAGTACCAGTTGCACCAGATCTTTGAAGGGTCTAAAATATCTTGTTGTCGGTTTTTCAATATCTTTTCTAGTATACGAGATCTAAAAGGGACGAACGGGCGGACAGACCACACAAAACTAAAAGTGGCTATTCCCCTTTTGAGAGCTCCTAAAAAAAACATATAAATTTGCTGACTATTATTGTAACAAACTAGAATAAGCAAATCAGGGGTTGATGGCTGACCATGTACGCTTTATTGTAGGTTTTTTTTTTTTTTTTTTTGTACTATAAAAAGTGTGAAATATTCTATGGCACGTGAATATTAGTTTTCATTTGCACATAATTATAATTATTATTATATTTAGTTAAAGTCTAGAAAAGGATACATTTATTTCAGTCTTGGAGGAGAAATCCTTGCTAGCTTTCTTTCGATATGATAAATGTTAAAGTTTCTTTGAACAAGAATGAAGAGTGCAGTCATCTTGGTAAATGCATTTACTTGTTGCTATAAAACACGTCCACCAGTTTACGATTTACGATTTAGTGTAGCATGTTGTCTGAGATCAATGGGGAGTGAGTCCCCCACCTTTAGTCCGTTTACTGAAAAAGCCCACAGACCGTTACTTTTGAGGTAGAAACGTGGCATCACCAGAACCATCGAATCCATGGAGCGCAGGGCTCTCTGAGGAGCGCAGTGTTCTCTGAGGGACATATGGAGTGCTCAATTCACTAAGGTACAAGGGCATTTTTTTTTATTGTAGATGCACTGATGACAAAATATGGACAACTTGTAGTTAATTCTTGCTTTCACAGGAAGCCAATGGAGTGTGCGCAAGAGAACAAAAGCAGAATCTAGTCTTATTTTCCGATGGACTATTCGTGTGGCGTTGTTCTGAATTCGCTGAAGCTTGGCTATTTTGTCATCGGGTATAGCAGCAAAGAAAAGCAAATACTTTCAAAAGTACACAAAAGCTAAGCAAGATTAAGTGAATGGTCCGATATCTGATCAGTGTGTCTTGCATCAAGTATGCTGTCAAAAAAAATACAGTGTCACACCAATGAGTGTTACACCACTTGAATATTCGGTTCCACTTACCTTTATGATGACTTTAATTACTAACATAATTTTCATAAAAAAAATACATAATACATAAGTTTACGCAATACTAGTATTAAACTTAGGGAGGGGGGGGCGCTGTGGTTGAGTGGTTAAGCGCTTGGCTTCCAAACCTGGGATCGAATCTTAGTGAAGACTGGGATTTTGAATTTCGGATTTTTAGGGCGCCCTTGAGCCCACCCAACTCTAATGGGTACCTGACTTTAGTTGGGGAAAGTAAAGGCGGTTGGTCGTTGCGCTGGCCACATGGCACCCTGTTAATTAATCGTTGGCTAAAGAAACAGATGACCTTAACATTATCTGCCCTATAAATCGTAAGGTCCAAAAGAAGAAACTTTCCTTTTTTGTGTTTACTTAATATTAAACTTAACAATTTTAGAATCGAGCTTTTTCAATGAAACACGTTTGAATCTTATCATTAAAGCCTCTTTGATAGAAAAAAATGTCCTCATTTATTAAATATATTTCTTTTTATTTTTCTTTCTTTTTTTTTATTTCAGACAAGTTGCCTGTCTGGTCCTGAAGTAAATCTTCAGTTAGAAGAAATGAAAAAGTGTAAGCTGCTTTTACTTCTGCTTGGCAATGAGCCACGCGATCGGTCAGTATACAGTTAGAAATGCAGCAGACATTGTTGACTTGAAAACAACAAAAAACAAAGCGAATAAAATATTTTCTCCCAAACATTTTACACGGAAGGGGCAGACTGGCCTTGTAAACGCTCGAGCACTTGCCCAGTGGGTTGGCCACCAAAGAGCCTGTAGGAATAGAACACTTTGAATAGAACAGGCTGTATGAATAGATAGATAGTTATATATATAGCTCCTCCTTCGTGGTCGAAGAAAAGCACATTTCTCATTTACTATCGTCTCGAAGATGACTGTAAAGTCCAATCCTCGGTTTAAAAAGCCGGCCGCACACGTGGTATGGGTGGGTTTGGTCAGATGCAGAAAGGCCTGCTTCTTCTCTCAGCTTTTTGTTGGTTTGGCGCTCTTTCACCCTGGGCACGCTTCTTGCTTCAAATCTCGAGACTCCGAGACTCACAGCTTCACGCCATGAGAAGCGATCGAGAGCTAGTGCTTCCTTGCCGTGAATGTCGATATCGCATTCCTTGATGTAGCTCTTGAGAGTGTCTTTGTAGCGCTTGAATTGGCCTCCTGTATAAGCTCTTGTCGTTGTTTTGGAAACATATTCTGTGTGGAGAGGGGGAACTTCTGTGTGGGCGACATAGTTCCATCAATAGCTAATACCCAGACTTTTATCCCATTTCTGTGACATGATCTATGATCGCTTAGCGACAGAAGGAGACCATGGATGGATTTCGCGTTAGTGAGAAAAACAAAATATAGAAATCAGAATTGAATTTCTCTTGGTTATGGGTTAGTATGGTAAACATTAGCAACTGCTACTTATAGATGGCATTTCAAGTCACATTTGCATTATTCCACAATGTACTACGTGACATGTAAATCTAAAAGAGCTCCTCATTGCTTCAACCTACATACTGTAAAACGAGACTTTGAAAGGAGACATTCTTCCTCTTGGCACTCGTTCTATGATCTAAAGGGTGATAATCGGATAGTTTCAAAGTTTTTGTTTTGAGTGCTCACGGGAGACAGCAAGTTTTAAAACAGGTAAAATAAGACTGAATGTATAACAGTTATAACGCAGGAGACATTTAGGCTAGATCTATAAGTCTTTTATTATTCATATCTTATTACATAAACTTCTGTTGTGATTAAATGACTGAACATTACCAACAGATAACATTTGTGATTTTCTTCTCAGCCATTTCAAAGCAATTTTAGAATTTATTCCTGACATGATCGTCAATGAAAACTTGGCAATGAAGTCTGTACGTGTTGTAACTGTCAACACACGTGTGAGTCCTCCAACATGGGTGCCGCTCAGTCAATGTTCATGTGTTGAGGAGTTTCTGCCACAAAAAGAACATGTTCGCAGCGCTCAAACGGATCGTTGCACTTCCAGTGACCAAATACAAGACATCACTCATTCGGTGGAGAACAAAACACTGGTCACTACAACAGAGACAGCCTTGTTATGGAAGGAAGGGATTCAGAAGCGTATCAACCTCTTCTGTTTTCTTATAGGGCATTCTCCTATCCATTGTCATTCGAATATCAGTTTATAACAAGTTCAACAATTAGATCGGCGCACATAGAAACACATTGAAACCATGATACGATTTCATCAAATGACTTAGACAATATATATACCGCTATTAATGTATATGGTGTGCTCAATGATAGGCCTATTGTGAACATTTGTAAACAATCAGTATTTCTTGTTGTTTTTGTATTGTGACTTTATTTATTTCTACATAGATCTAGTTGTTGAGGTATGCGTATGGTGAATAATACTAAACATTTACAACCATAATAGTCGTTCATGGATTGGTCTATTTTTAAATACTATAGGAATGAGACTTAAGAGAAATCAAAACTAAACCCAACCTGGCACATACACACATATGTACACACATGTACACGTCTTGATAGCTCTCTCTCTCTCTCTTTATCTCTCTCTCTCTTTATCACTCTGTCTCTCTCTCTCTCTCGTTCTTCTCTTCTCTATCATTTTCTTTAGTTATTATTTATTAAACTTTTGCATTTGCAAACACATTTATAATAATAACAAAGGAACAAGATCTTGACTTTAATATATTTATAATTGAATGTAAGGTGTATGTATGTATGCCCCGTACAGAAATCAAAACCGTTTGACTGATCTTGATTAAGCTTGGTATAAATGTTCCTTAGATCATAGCGGACACTGTAGTGTATATGTTTAATGGCCCTTCCACAACCGGAGGGCCCTAAAAAATAAAAATATTTAAATTTATCTCTACTAAAGAATGAAACTTTACAAAAAACGGGTAAACCCATTTTCAAAATATTTAATATTTGGTATATATATGTCTTCTAAACGGGTAAACCCATTATTACCTTCAACTTTTTTTATCGTGCAAAATAAAAAAAAATGTGAATGGAACATTTGCAATGTTTAACATTGAAACCTAATCCAATACACTTGATCAGGCAAATACCAAAATAAGACCCACAAGCCGCGGGTCATATCAGCTAGTTCACTATAAAAGACTGAAAAAACAAGCTCACTTGATACTCCTCTCCCTGGCTGAGAAGCAGAAACAAAAGATAAAAATGAAAATATATTTCTTACATACATACTGCATTAAATATACATTTTCTATTAAATATCAATTTCTATAGGTCAAACTAAGACACTGCAAAAAGAATTTTTGAAAAATTCCATTTAGTAACGATTCTGTGAGACCCTAAAAAATATTATAAATATCTAAAATTATTATTATATTTTTTTTCACATAAGCATACAGAAATAGGATTATAATCTGCTAATGGGACAAATAATTTTCTAAGCAGTCAGTTCAAATACTAGAGCCTGGGAGAACTGCATGAAGTAAAATAAAACAATACAAAACTAAATATATAAAGGGAATTATTATATTATTGTTTATATGTTTTCAAATAATAACCTTATAATCATCACAATTAGTTCTATAACTTGCAATTATTAGGGTATGTATGTTGTATAGCAATAATATATTATAATATTGGTTAAAACAAGCAAATTTATGTTTTAAATGAAGTCTTGATCTATTTCGATTCATATATCAGTAATGGATTCCTACAGTGGCCTATCCTGCCATGTACACTGGGAGTGTACGTTACAAAAAATTAAAATTTGAAAAGATCATGCGCTAAATGTTAAATCTATTAATTAATTATAATACTAGAATACTTTATGTTTCTAAATCAATTAGTTTTAATTGAAAATATTTATATAAATGTGTTATTACTTACATTTTCCAAATTGGTTTCATTTTTTTCAATTTTAGACAATGTTGTCACTTTCAAGGGCAATAAAATAATAAAACGCAACTGTAAAAGTCTAACAGCCAAACGTGGCCAAATGTAGACAAACATGTTCTTCAACAATAACAATAGAAAAAATAGAAAAAACATTAATAGTTTTTTTATATAAGCTTTTGAGAAACAGACAGTTACGATCATGGCCGGTCTTAGGCCACTGCAATCTATGCGGTCGCATAGTGGGCCCCTCACTTTCTTAGGTCTCGCGATAATACGGGTGTAAATGATTAAATTAAACAATTATAACTCATATTTAATAACAGGGTTTCCGCGGCCTTCTGATTTTGCAGGGCCTCCTGGAAATATCATGAAATTGCAAAATATACGAACAAGTTCTGGAAATCTCCTGAAATTATTTTATTGCTAAGACGAATGTATTTTCTAAAATCTAATCTTAATTTTGACAGCATGCATAGGGCCGGCCCTGGTTTAATCCTGCAAGACACTGAGTAGATATCTTGGTGTAAATCTAAAAGAGCTCCTCATCGCTTCAACCTGCATGCTGTAAAACGAGACTTTGAAAGGAGACATTCTTCCTCTTGGCACTCGTTCTATGATCTAAAAGGTGATAATCGGATAGTTTCACAGTTTCAGTTACACACGAGAGACAGCAAGGTTTAATTTATAACACGAAACAGGAGAAAATAAGACTGAAGTTATAACACAGAGAGACATTTATAACAGTTATAATACAGAAGATGTATAGACTGAAGTTAAAACACAGAGAGACATTCAGTCTAGATCTATAACAGGAGATGTAAAGACTGAATGCATAACAGTTATAACAAAGGTGGCACAAACACAGAATCTATAATAGTTCTAAGATAATACTGAAACAGAAGCTGGGAGATCTCAGTGTATCCAATAGCAGTAATGAAATTTATGAGCACACTTTTTAAAAATCATTATATCTTATATCACTTTCCTTATCTACAACATCCGACAACAGAAAGACCCAACGCAACATGTCAACCCGGGACCGATACCTACTAGAACTGGTCCATATTCTTCATGCTTTTAGCTTTTTCAATACGCTATGATCCTATTACTTGTCAGTTGGATAGGGGTATGAGTAGAAAGGAGCGGGTATGTGGATCGCTTTTTAAATGCTTTTATAAAATAAAAGTGAACAACCTGAAATTGAGACCGAGGGCTAAAGTCTCTGCAGCGTTCCCAAGCCAATGCACTAACCACTGTGCCAGGAAATGCTTATGAAAAAAGAATGCTTTATAGTTATCTATTGTTAGCTTCAAGCTTTACAGTGGCGACCAACAAGGAATAAAGGGGGCTAATTCAACTTATACCACCAAATTTTTCTTTTAGAGGGAGATATGACGCTGTCAGAGCACGAACCTGGGATCATGGAGTCTTGTGTGTATAAGTTTAACCAGGCAGCGTTCTGCAATATTTTGTATACTTTAAAATGAATTTGTTAACTTTTTGGTGAAAAAAAGAATTTAGATTTGTATTAACAAATACAAAAAGAATGTTTACATTACCTAGTATTACCAAAGTTTTCAAAGAGTAAAACAAGCAATAGCAAAAAATTACTTTTAAGAAAATGACTAAAGGAAACTACCGCTAATTACTGACATTTACATAAAAATGGAAAGGCTTAGCTCCCCTTCTGCTATATAAAACAAAATTAGTTAATTAGTACTTATTATACTTATGGATTAACTAATTGTTTATTATTTTATATATTCCTGTATTGTCATCGACTATGTATACTTATGCAAAATTTCAATTTGATCCGAGAATGGGAAGTGGGAGTAAAATGTGTCAAAATGTAATAAGGGAATTAAATCCATATATACATCCACATCGTTTTAAGTAGCATTTATTCCATTTATTTCGATAACACAATAATTAACCACCAATAATTAATTAACTGATTGGTTAATTTGTTTGATTGATTCGTGTCTTGTCAGGTTCAATGAATAATTGTGCTAAGGCCTCCTCAAGCCAATACGGTAATCGCTGTGCCAGGGAGCTGCTTATGAAAATAGGTTTTATAGCTATTTACAAACCTTTTTCTTTCTAAAGACAATAAAGGGGACTAATTCAGCTTATACCACCTTATCAGTCAAGTACAATTTCTTTCCTTTTTTCGAGACATCAAACAAAAAATTAATTACCAATAACGTGTAAAAAACTTTTATTAGACAGTCAGACAGACAGACTGAGTTCATAAAAGCTTTGTAATCATGGGAACAAAGCTGGGAGGGAATGGTTGTTGATTTTGTTGATCGCCTTCTCTCCCACTACAGCATTATGGGAAGTGTCCCATTTAATCCTCTCCATCCCTTATACCTTCTTTTATGTGTGTTTCAAATATATCGGCGTTTTTGTAACATATTGCCGAAGTATTAATACAGATATCTAAATATCAATTTTATAAAGACTTAATCTTATTTATAATAAGAAATGTTGTTTGATTTGCATTTAGTTTCATTTTTTATTGTTACGTTTTTAGCGTCCATTTTGAAGCTCAGAATCATTTCATAAGCGTTTGTATGTACTAATTAAATTGCTAATCTATTAACTGATCATTTATTAATAACTTTAAATTATTCTAAAAATGCTTAAAGTAATATAGAATTTTATAGTGAAAATATATTTTTATCAATGTTTAAACTTCCTAAATTGAGTTGAATAAAGCAAAAATTAAGCCTAAAATAATACATTTAAATATGATATAAGTACCTTTTTTTGTAATAAATAGATTATTCCTTTTGATGTTGTTAATATTTGACAGACATGGATCAAACACACTTAGAGGAATGGTCCACTACTGAATGCATTTATAACGAAAGAATCAATAAGATACATAACAGAACACTCCTTTACCTAAAAGGTGCACTATTGCAAGAAATAGAAGGCAATACAGATACAGAAGAAAAGATTTTCAAGTTAAATTTCTTGTCTTGGCTAGAGTATAAGTTAAATAATTTCTCTGCTGCTAAAACAAGAACCGATGAAGTCTTGCGCCTGACCAACAGTACAAATCTTACAGCTTTGATTGGAAAAGTCAAGATATTATACAAGTTAAAGGGAAACGATAACCTCGAGGCTACTAAAAAAACATTGAAGGAGTTACTGTCTGAAAGATTAGCTGAAGACGCAAAGATAGACTCACGGGCTCAGTTGGCTTATTGTTACTGTCGACTTGGTGGAGCTGCCTTTCTAAAACGTTCTATTAGTATCTTTGAAGATTTATTAAAGAGACAACCAATTAACGATTACTGGAACTTGTCACTCGGTATTGCTCATTATACTGCTTGGACTACTTCGCCCTCAAGACGCCTCAAGGGGCATTTGAATGAAGCCGCGAAGTTATTAACCGGTGTTATTAACACTTCAAATAACAGCCTCTTTGTACGCCTTGCTTACCGTCGTATGCTTTCTATTAAGAGGTACAGTGACAAATATAATACTATGATGCTGGCAAAAAAGGTAATTTTCCAATTACCTTTGCGAAAACTAGTTGATGAAATTCTTAAAATCGGAGTAGATGATGCCAAGACGTTATCAATGCTCGCGGAAACACTAAGAGCAAACTGTGAGGTAGACAGAGCCATTCAACTACTTCAAAAGTCTTTAAAACTAAAAGAAATGTCTAAAACCTACCATTTTCTTGGAAAATGCTACGAAGAAAAGGGATATAACAACTTTGAAAAACCCAAAGAGAGTTACGAAAAATCCATCCAATTGTCTGAGACGAACTTTACTGCAATTTGTGATTATGATAAATTTCTAATGCTTCGAAATTTAGAAGAAGAATGTTTGACACAATTTAGAAAAATGACAGACACAGTCAGCTGGTAGTCCAACACGACTTCTTGAGCAAGCTTTGAGAAGCTTATCAGAAATTCTCTTTATGTTTAATGAGGAAGGTCACAAGAGAGCGAACATTTCCCTACAGCAATCAGCTAGAGAACAAAGGGATACTAGAGAAGCTGAATTTTATTTATTTCAATCAGTTAACATGACTTGTGACATGAAAACTAATCCAATGAATGCTCTTATGTATATCATTAGGCAACTTGAAAATGAAAAAATTGAAATTCCAGAATGTCTGAGAGAACTTCAACATTTTCAAAACAGTGTATCGTATACATTGACAGTAAAACAATATTTCACTTTTCAATCTTGTATAACTTCTTATGCAACGTTTTTATAGTTTTTTTTGTTCTTTTTTTACTTTCAGCGCTGTAACATGGCAGACGATTGCTGCCAACTTCACCATTTTGGAAATGAAAAGTGCTAAACTGGTACTGCTACTGAACAATGTCGGAGATCGACCTGGGTAAGTTAGTATATAACAGACTTTTTTCAATTTCCGCAGATGATCTTTATTCTATTCACTACACTCTATTAATGGAGCCCAGCGACTAGCAGAAATGTGTAACCTCTCTTGTCTACGATCTTGGAATCTGGTGACTGTAGTTTGCTTTAGATTTTATATGGAAGAGGGATTATCGTTAAAACCATCTGTTAGTGTTTCAAACCTTTTCAGCTACGCTTATAGAATTTGGTGACTTGTTTGTTTTAGAATAATGTTGAAGAGTGCTTTTTCAACTTTAGGGGGGATTTTAAACTCAAAACAATCTGGAGGTGTTTTAGACTTAAAGCCCTTTTCGGCGAAAAAAAAAACAGCCATGTTGAGGCCTTTTTCTTGACAACTAAGGGGTCTGGGTGAGCGCTGTAAGCTTCCACAGCTGGGTCCGGGGCGAAGCCCAGACGCCAAAAGCGTTTTCTTGCATTCTTCACTGCAGAAACGCATTCTCCTGACATCTACATCTCATTATTCATCCTTATAAAAAAAGGACCTTTTGAATAATGTTTTACTTGAAAATATTCTCTCACTCTCTCTCTCTCTCAGTGTATAAATATGTATGTATGTAATTATGTATGTATGTATGTATGTATGTATGTATGTATGTATGTATGTATGTATGTATGTATGTATGTATGTATGTATGTATGTATGCATGCATGCATGTATGTATGTATGTATGTATGTATGTATGTATGTATGTATGTATGTATGTATGTATGTATGTATGTACATGTACGAACCAGAGAGCTTCGGCAGGAGATGTTCATTTGCCTTAGTTGACTACCCACGTAGAAAGAAAAACTCCGATGCCTTTCGCTTATCTTTGACATGGGCTAAACATTAGGTATCAGCCCAGAAAAAAAAACAGGAGCTGGTAAAACGTGTTAAACAGAACCTGCGACAAAGATGATATCACTTTCCTTTGGACCCTACTGCTGCATTGAGAGGAGCGGGGTAGCTGTGTGTGCGACAACATTCTTATCTTATCTTATCATATCTTATGATATACAGATGTTTCTTTTAAAAAAATAAGATGATTACGTCTTTCATGTATTTCTACGTCAATCTAGTCATGCATAACTTAAATTCTGCAAAGTCACTGGTTTTCCTGGCTTGCTCAGGCAACCCATTCCATGCTATATTAGTACTATGAAAGAAGGAGCAACCGTATAAATATGTCCTAGCATATGGGACGAGGAATGGGCCTTTATCTTTGTGTCTTTCAGAGTATTTTATTAGGTTTTGTTTTTGTATTGAAGATTATGGTTTAATGTTTTATGTATAATCACTTTTAAGTCTGAAGGCTTTCTAATTTTTAGTAATTTTACTAAAGTTGTTACTCTAATCAAATGGGAAGATTCGTTAGTTATGAATCTCACTGCTCTATTTTGTATCTGTTCCAGTTTCTTAATGTTTTCTTGAGTTGAAGGATCCTAAGCAAAGGATGCATATTATATTATTCCGACCATGGTCAGTGCCCAGGTTCACATCTCATACAACGTCATGGACCAAAGTTTTACTGTGAAGGCGGTCAACCAAACCAGTATTTTAGTTAGACGCGATATTTACATATTAAAATACCAGAATTCTATTTCTTAATCAGATATTTTCAAGTCATCTTGGAGGTTTATAGAGAAAAAAGACACAAAATGAATGTAAAATGTTTGTAAAATGTTTTACATGTTTCGGATGTTCCTTCAGAGTTGAAGATAGTTTACTTCCTAGTCCAAACCTCCCGCAGGACGACGGGGGATGGGAGCGGGCAGGGTTTGAACCCGGGACCATCGATAAATCCGAACGACAGTCCAGCGTGCAAACCGCACGACCAGGCAGCCATCCTAATACCCCTATGTTGATTGGGCTATTTGGAGAAATTTGGAATAACGAAGTCATGCCTGAATCTCCAGCAAAGCATCTTGGAAATCTGTAGAATCCAAAAGTATGTATGGGTCTAGACCGAGAAAACGCCATAATGGATTTCTTTTGTTTCACCATAGGAGAAACTTGGCCACTGCTATAAAAAAAAACAATTTCTATATTACACAACTATTATGTTTTCTTGTTATTGCTTGATTAATAATAAATGTGTTCCATTCGTTGCTATTGATATGATTGCTTTCTCTTTAAAGTAGTCATTCAAAACATTTGATGTTGATTCGCCTTTATTATCAATTTATCAATTAATAGAGAGATATGGTCATTATGAATATAGAATTTTACGTCGAGAACTGTATTGTAAAATTATTTAACATAAGAATGTATGTATGTGTTTATTTATTATTTCCGTGAAAACTTTTTGGAATCAGTCACGAAGTGTTTCCAAATATTGATGTCGAGTATTCGATGTTATGATGCAACACGTTGTCGGAGTATTAGTTGTGGGCTCAACGTGTGGCTTTTCCTGTTCATGTACACAGTTAGAAACAGAATCATGAAAACTTTATTTTCTTTTTAAAAATGTCATATTGTCAACTAATGTAGACTTATGTTGTTGTTTGATTAACATTAATTACTGAAAGTTCATGCAGTCATTATGCTTATTTTTAGATTCATCATTGAGAAATGTTCATTAAATTGATTAATCATTGGAATTATTTTGCCACTTTTAATTTATAACAAATCTTTGAGCTTTTACGCTTACTTTTATATTTATTGGATATTTTCATGATAAACTAAACAATATCAAGGACTTCAACTATTGCCAACTAAATAAAGGTCACAGTACACTCATTATGTCACTGATTTTTTAAAAAGAGCGTATCAACACTCCCTTCAGTTTGTACACCGAATACACCAAAAAAGCTTGCTACCATGTATACACATCTCCATTAACTGGAGACTTTATTTATACATTTATCATTGCATGCGAACTTTTTAAATTGATGATTTATTTCAAGAAAATTGCCTTCATTAAGATATGTAACTTTGCTCTCTTACATACGTTTTTTGTAGGTTTTTTAAAAATTTTAGTCAACCATGCGATTTTTTTTTGGTTTACTAAATGTTCAAATATAAAAATAAAAACAATTTTCTTTTGATTTGGGTGACCTCTGAAATCTAAACAATTCAACATTATATTCATTGTTGATATGTTGATGTTTTTAAGCTTAGCGGTTTGACTAATACAGTGTTTCCCAAAATGTGTTCCACAAAACTTGACTAGGTGTTCCGCGAACTACTGGAATAATTAACTAGTAGACCATCACGTGTATTAGTCTTTCTAAAAAAAATAAGCAATGTGTTCCACTAAATACTCAGAATGTGCGAAGTGTTGCGTTGAAGAAAAAGGTTTGGGAAACACTGGAGTAATAAAAAAAAACAGTTTATAATAAATTTCCTGACAGACAATGTACAGGAACAATGATCGCTCTGAGATATCTAATCTTCAAAGTACTCTGCTGGTTGATTAGTATCTACAACAACGAAAGATTTGTAGGAACAAGACAAATTTTGAACTATGCCTTATACACAAACTTTACATTTTAGAAATATAAAAAAATATATAATTTAGATAATTAGATAAATTTTAGATAATTTAAATAGATAATAAACAGACAAACAAGGATTTTTTTTTTTAAAAAAGATGCAAATTTTATTTATTTATTTTGTCTCGGGATTGCTTACATGATTTGTGTAAAAATAAACCAGTGTGAGTTTGTGTACATTAGCTATGTTATGAGTAATATTTTCACATTCAAACTATTTATCTATACCTACTTCCGTTTCAAGTTGGCATTACCAAGGGTCTAGATTAGTCTAGATTCTAGTTAGAACTCTTGACGTAAGAAAAATAAAAATCATGTTTTAAATTTGAAAACTGTCTTTCTACGGAAAACGAATCTATTTACATTTTCAAATAAAAAATAATAAATTTCAAAGAAATGAGCGTGGAAAAGTAATAAATTAGAAACGGAAAAAAGTAAAGAATTTCAAATGGACAATAAAATAATTTCTAATAAACAATGAAGTTTTGGTTGCTAAGTTTTGAGGTATTGCTGAGACAGAATAAGATAATGCTACTAATTATAGTCGAAAAACACCGACCGGAAATACCCGGTAAGAAAATGATAATAGATTGATATTGGTCAATGTTTTCGATCATAAAGTAAAGAACCCCTTTTAGACTTTGCGATCTCTAGGGCAGATGATATAGGCCTAACCACGGTTTTCGATCTTTTGTTAGAAAAAAAGGGCTTTTAATATAAAAAAAGCAACTGAAATTTAAATACAAAACTTGTTATGTAAACAGGTAACTGCAACCTATGAATACTGGGAAAATCACGCTCCATTTCCATGAAATGGGGGTATTGAAACCAGGTCAGACTTTTTTTTTTTTACACAGAGCGAAAAAGTACTTCCGTTTTGAAGGGAATAATGTCAACAAGTTCATTGAGGTGTGTAGTGTAAACAAGTTTTGTGATTTGTGTCAGATTAATAATTTAGTCAGATACTATACCTAGACCTATTATTGTTATAGAATGAAACGTATTGAAGTGTTTACTTCATGAGGTAGTACTAAATGAGCATGCATTCAAAAATGTTTTCTCACTGAAGACTGGCCACACAAGAGATCAAGTAACATTGTGCATTAGGGTTATCATGTTTTGTTTGGTGTAATGCACAAATTGTAAGACAAATATCCTATGGATAATAAAGATTGATCACTATAATTATTATTATTAAATAGATCTATAATATAGACCTATAGCACAAAAAGACTTCAGGCGGTGTTATAAATTACAAATGTTCCATCAAAAGAAAATATCAGATCTGTGTTTGTAGCTCATTATCTCATTAAATATTTCATTACACATCTTAAAAGATATAGTTTAACTTAAGTAAATGCATACAGAATTCTCTGATAGCATATGGAACAATGAATGGGCTTTTATCTTTGTGTCTTTCTAAGTAATTTATTAGATTTTGTTTTTGTATTTGAAAATTATGGTTTAATGTTTTATATATAATTGCCGCTTTACTTTGAAGTCTTCCATCCTGAAGGGTCTCTATATTAATGATTTTACTAAAGGTGCTACTCTTATTATATGTGAATACCGACAAGTCTCTATCATACGCTTCGGCACCACATCTATTGACATATGACAATGTATTTTACTAACATTGTTGCACAATAAATATGGATGTATTTATATATTATATATATATATTTTTCCATTAGATTAAAATCTTTAGGAAAGTGTCTACTTTCATCTTTTTAACAATTCTATTCTAAAGTTTCAATTCTTGTATATGAATATGTCTTAGTTGTTGCAGGTAGAGCCAGTTCTATTAAGCAAAGAAAAAGTATACGTGTTTAGGAATATTTAATGTGTGTTTAATTGTGTAAGGGAGAGCTACATACTTGACTGCCATGTCAGTGTGTTATTTTCTCACCTGACCACTCAACATGAAACACTATTGCGTAACGCGCAAGGAAAAACGCGTGGGCGTCTCGTCATGCCCGAGTAGACAAACTAAATCAGGCTAAATTAGGCTGGACCTACACTGACAAGTTTGTTAGAATCAGAAAAAAATACTTTTTGTTTGTAAAATGTTTTATGTTTTACATGTTTCGGATGTTCCTTCAGAGTTGAAGATAGTTTACTTCCTAGTCCAAACCTCCCGCAGGACGACGGCGGATGGGAGCGGGCAGGGTTTGAACCCGGGACCATCGATAAATCCAAACGACAGTCCTGCGCGCAAACTGCACGACTAGGCAGCCATCCGCACGACCAGGCAGCCATCCCGCATGGGCAGGGAGGGGTGTGGATGAAAAATGTTACATGTTTTATTTTTTCTCAAGTTATTATCCTAATGCTTTTAGATCTATAGGGACTAGATCGTCACTATGCCTAACAATCACTGTAAGAATGAAGCCTTGCGATTGGTTAGATCTAAATCCGCTTTCAGTATTGTTTAGGTCATTGACAGTGTTTCGCTCTTTAATAGAGATAAATTTATGTGTTTTCTTTTATTTTTAGCATTGAACATACATTACGGTCTCCGCAATGACCTTAAGAACATGTATGCCAAGTTTTATCATGATTGGTCAAACGGGTTTGATCTTTAGCTTCTAACATACGATACGCCATACCTTCTGCTTTATAAATTAAATAAATGTTTCTAAGCATGATAATAAAAAATGATATGTTTACTATCACAACATTCTACAATAATAATAATAATAATAGTAATAATAATAATAATAATACTTGTTTGTTTATCATTGAGCATATTGTCTTTTTATGTAGGTAAAATGAATTCAGATTCTGACTCTGATTTTGAATTAAGATTCTCAAAGTATCACCAATGTCTCTTCACTATGAAAATCAAAGCTAAAAAATCGAGATTGAAAGAGATCAAAGTCAAACTCCAAGATGAACTCGACATTGACGCTGACTGCGAAGAAGAAAAAATTCACAAGCTCAATTTCTTGACCTGGGTTGAATATAAATTGGACAATGGCGACAGGGCCAAGGAAATCAATAAAATGGCACAAAAAGAAATGGGACGTAATTTGACGTCACTCACATATCAAGCATTTCTCTTTTGGAACGAGGGCAGCAATGCCAAGGCAGATAGATGTTTAGACAAAGTGGATTCCATAAAGAAAGAACCCGGTGCCAATTCAAAAGTAATGGAAGTCAAGGCGGAACTGGCCTACAGCTATAGCCGTATAGGTGGAGCAGAATATATTGCTAAAGCCATTAATCTTTATGAGAGCATTGTAGATGCTTTTCCAGATGAATTTTCGTGGAAGTATAGATTAGGACTTGCTCACAGAAGAGTTGTTCACGGAAACATTTCTCCTTCAATGCCGCAATGGAAGCCTGCATCAGAACACATAAAAAATGCAGCCAAGTACTTATTTGATGTAGCGCTACATTGCCCAGAGGCTTGTCTTCGTGGACGGGCCTACTCCCAGCTTGCTGTTATGAAGAACTACTCTGAACCATACATTCAAAATGACATGGATAAAATATTTCATGAGATGAGCGTGCAGAAGCTTATCGATGAAGCTATTGAGCATAGTCCAAATGACGCACGTACGCTGATGGAGTGTGGACGTATCTTGAGATTTTTGGATTTGGACAAAGCTATAGAACTGTTAGAAAAATCTATAAGTTTGAAGAAACACTCCATATCATTGCATCATCTTGGTAAGTGTTATGAAAGTAAAGCAAAGTTCGAAGCAAGAAATCAAAGCACAAGGAACCAAAACCAGCCTAGAAGCCATTCAAGAAACAAAGCCAGTGGGCACAATGATGATCTAAATGATGCACAAACAATTGAAGATCAATATAGAAACTATACCACAAACGTTCCAAACAAACAAGATAGTCAAGATGTACGCTATTCTACACGTTTACCAAGTAAAGGCCATGAACGTAACTGTCAAAACGTCTCAAGAAATACAACAGGTGGTTCTAGAGAAAACTTCGAGACAGATAGTCCACGCTGTACACCAAATAGAAATAGAGGAGCTTTAAACAGACCCTTTCAGAGAAATGTCCCTACAGCATTTACTGGGGGCTATGGCTGGGACAAAACTCGTGGATTACCTGGCTACCAATGTTTAAGTAATGCAATGCATTCTCATCCGGATTATCAGAAAAAAACTCATCTTGACTTTCCCTCCAATGAGTTTTGTGCTGGCAATGTTCAAACCAGCTGCAATGTTCGAAACACTCATAATCATTTTGAAGATAGATCTCAGAAACATCAACGCCATAACTTCTCTAGACAAACACCAGCAAGATCTCACGAAAGCCCGCGTAGAGGTTTTTCTAGAAACAATACGGAAACTTTTAGAGAAGATAGCAACACATTCTACAATTCAAACTATACGCAAGGCAAACTTGTGGAAAACCAAAACAGACACTTCTCCGGAAATAAACCAAACCAATATCATCAACAAAACAATAATTGTTATTGGGAGACGCCAGTTGCTGCCTCTCATTCTAAAAATCAATATGACACTACAGGCAGAAATGTTCCTAGACATAAAAGGAATGAAACAATGAGGGCACCCTCTTTTGGTGGTCAACATTCAGACAAAAGTCATTTAAATTCACCCAATTACAAGCATCAAGATTATAGGAGTGATTATTCTAGAATGCAAACTAGACACCAAGGAAACATGGGAAATCAGTTTAAAAAAACCAAACCTATTCAAAGACTTATAAGCTGCCCACTTAAAGTGTTACCATTAAATAAGGAGGATGACTATGTCGCCAAAGCATTAGACTGTTTTAAACAGTCTATTCACATTTCTTGGGAAAACAACTATCCAGCATTGTACAGTCTGGGTCTGACACTGAGAGCATGTGGTCAGTATGAAGAGGCGACAGAGCAGTTTAATAAAATCCTCAATAACCACGGCTCGGGATCTGATTATTTCATTACAGTCGTATGCGCGTTTGAGCAATGAGGTCTTTGCATGATGGAGATGGCAAAGCAAGAAGACATGGAACTGTCTGTAGAAGAAAAAACTAAATTGTTTAAGAAATCTGAAAAGAATTTGCTAAAAGCAGTAAGTCTTGCTGCTACACTAGCTACCAAAGACCCAGAAATAAAAAACCATACCCAGAATATTTGGAACTCTTTTAGAACTCTGGAAGAAAGATACGCAGAAAGTGATGACTCTCCCGAAATAATAAAGAAGTTAATTGTGTTGCTTCAAATGGTAAGTCAGTATGAAAAAATTCCACCAGTTATCAAAAAGCTTAGATCTCTGAATGACTCGGATATCGCTGATCCAAAGGTTGTCGAAGCAGCACTGAAGAGTTATCTCACTTTGAATGACTACGAGTCGGCGTGGACTTTTTTGTCTGTTTTGATGACAATGTCCGAACCAGCGACGTTTTCCCCAGAACTAAAATATCTGATAGTGAAAACACAACTTTGCACTGCTGAATCAAGACTTCGCTCAGACGTCGCCAGTGCTAAACACATCTTGAAACCTCTATTTGAATCTGTCATTCAGACTAATCTTAAGGACGCCCATTGTAGTGATGACTCAGCCGCCAATGACTCTGAAGATGATCCTATTGATGTCTTAATTATTTGGGATGAAAAATCACCGAACAAAGCTAACCTTGAGGAGAAAATGTGTGCATTACAAAAATGTATTAACGATGTGTTAGGCATAGAGGCCAGTGCAAATCTTCAGGTAAGAGACAAAATATTTGATTACAACTATTTTTTGTAATTTGATAACCAATGACCATGTTACAAATTATTAATTGTTTAAAAGTAATTATCATTGTAATTATTATAATTTGTACACATTATTAGGCTACTATACAAAAAATCTAATGTACTGTGCTTATGTATTTTTATCGACTAATCACACTATAACAGCTGAGAAGACAGCTAGTACTGAATCTATTGTTCTTATATCTTCCTTGGTCGATAATTTGGATTTGCCAGTGAACATAATGATTGGAATATTTTTCATTTCCTTATCAGTGTTTTGACGGGCAAAATCCACTAGTAAATTCTCATAAAAATAGTTATAACATGATTGTACTATTTTCGATATAATTTTGTTTTTGTTTTATTCTATAGAGTTGCAGATCTGCAGGTGTGGCACTGACACTCCAAATCGAAGAAATGGAACGACCTAAACTTCTCCTTGTTATGATAGAAAGACGTTCGTCTATGTATGTACAGCATTTATCCATTATCTTCGTGACTTTTTCAATTTCAATACAAGAATACAAGTACTAAAATACATTTTAAAAAATGTTTTGCTTTCCAGAAATTGACATAATTATATAATTTAAAATGATATGCATATTCCAATTTCTAAAATATATTATGAAACAAAATATTTTTTACTTGGGAGAACTGAAACCAAAGAATCAGTCTTACTTTAACAAGTAAAGATATATGTTATTGAGTTTAATTGAAATTACCTTGTTTTTAAATATCAAGAGCAGTAACGAAATTATAATATTAGCAGACGCATGAGGGCTAAACTCTTTCTTTTTAATTTATTTTCCATAACAATACCTCTATTCAAGTCATAGAAGAGGGGCGGAGTGTGGAACCTAGACACGGATCTCAAAAACAACTCTAACTATTTTCCTAGAAGCTTAAATATCTTTGAGAAAAGAATTACTAGCTCGTTGGCCACACTGGGAAAACTGGTTTGATCGTTATAAAAAGAAATTAATTAATTTTTTTTTAAAAACTATGTCTAGATCTAGATCCAACATTTGTTTTGAAAGGAATATCGTGTTCTTGAAAAGACTATTGCGTTCTGAATGAGTGTAGGCCCTACTCCGAGACGTTAGTGATTCAAAGAGTTTAATAAATTAAAGAATAAATTTGCGCAGTTTTCTAAGTCTAGATCTAAGGGTCTATTATTGGCTTGGTATTACTGTTATTAAGTCTAATAGATCTATACATTCGCTTCATCAGGATTCTCTCTCAAGGTGAAAGGGAGGGGGCAGGGTTAAAATTACTTAATTTTTTTAAAATTATTAATATTATTTAATTTTGTCAAATTTAATTCATCAATCAATCACCAATGTGGCACTTTTGTCATAGTTTACATTATAAACATTTATCTCTGACACATGCAAAATTATTTGAAGTCTTTTTTTTTTCACCCTCTCTCCAGGCATTTTGAATATATCCTGAATTATATCCCTTGTTTAACAAGCCAAGGGAGAGCACCACGAGTTCTGGTAGGACTGTGTGACAGTGATGTCATCGTTCCAACTTGTTTGAATACTTACTCCCCTTTGTCATTGGACCGGGCTCTTGAACACTATAGCTGCATCTTGTATCCAAACAATTCGCAAGGGCAAGAACATTATGTGTCATTTGAAAACAAAGAACTATCTGGCACTGACCTGAAAGAACAAGGAAATAAAGTGGAAGTCAGCTCAGAAAGTCATACTGTGAACTGGACAATAGAGGACAATGATGTCCTCAACTCTGTAATGCTATTATATTGTTCTATGATTGGTCAGAAATGGCCACTGTGATCACTATCTAGTATATCTAATGGGATCAAGTCTACAAGGACTATACAAAACATATTTCACATGATAGAGGCTACTAAGTCTAATTTAAGGTATTTAATGCGATGAGGGTTTTAGGCTCATTTTAACATATTTAATGTGATGGAGTCTACTAGGCCCATGTTAAAATATTTAGTATGATGGAGTCTAATAGGCCCATTAAAAAATATCTAATATGATATAGGCTACTAGGCCCATGTTAAAATATTTAATGTGATAGAGGCTACTAGGCCCATGTTAAAATATTTAGTGTGATGGAGTCTACTAGGCCCATTTAAAAATATCTAATGTGATAGAGGTTACTAGGCCCATTTTAAAATATTTAATGTGATAGATGTTACTAGGCTCATTTAAAAATATCTAATGTGATAGAGGTTACTAGGCCCATTTTAAAATATTTAATGTGATAGAGGCTACTAAGTTTAATTTAAGGTATTTAATGTGATGAGGGTACTAGGCTCATTTTAACATATTTAATTTGATAGAGTCTACTAATTAATGTGATGGAGTCTATAGGACCATTTTAAAATACTTAATGTGATGGAATCTAGTAAGCCCATGTTAAAATATTTAGTGTCATGGAGTCTACTAGGCCCATTAAAAAATATCTAATGTGATAAAGGTTACTAGGCCCATTTTAAATATTTAATGTGATAGAGGCTTATAGGCCCATGTTAAAATATTTAGTGTGATGGAGTCTACTGAAATGACCACAGCCGGAATCTCTATGTAAGATTTTGTGGCCTACACTTTGCACATTCCTTGTCCCATATGCTTGGACAAATTTGTACAAATACTCCTTCTTCCCTAGTGCTATTAGAGCATGGAATGGGTTGCCTGAGCTAGCCAGGAAAACCAGTGACTTGGCAGAATTTAAGTCATTGGTTAATATGCATGACTAAATGCATGACGCGTAGGACGTAATCATCTTCTTTTTTGAAGTAACGTCTGTATTATATAAGATAAGAAGATAATATAAGAAGCTAACTACACTTAAGGCACGGGTACCTTGACATTTGAACTTGATTTGAATTTGATCTGGGTTTTTTTTTTGTACCCTTTTCCCTTGCTTTTGGTTTTCTATCCAGAGTCTCCAGTAGTCACAGCTCCACACCATGAGGATTGATCTTAATTGTTTGTTCCCTGTCCGTTGAAGGTGGTGTCAGTTATTGTCGACATTTTGGACAATGAAAATGATTACGACCTTGACCTACTGCAGGACAAGGGACGAATTTTAAAAAAAATCTTAATGTCCATTTCATACTTGACCTTGAACAAACGTGCGAAAGAAAAACAAACCACATTCTCTGGTTATTTTTTTAACATTCTTTGGTTATTTTTTTAACATTCTTTGGTTATTTTTTTAACATTCTCTGGTTATTTTTTTAACATTCTTTGGTTATTTTTTTAACATTCTCTGGTTATTTTTTTAACATTCTTTGGTTATTTTTTTAACATTCTTTGGTTATTTTTTTAACATTCTTTGGTTATTTTTTTAACATTCTTTGGTTATTTTTTTAACATTTTTTGGTTATTTTTTTAACATTCTTTGGTTATTTTTTAACATTCTTTGGTTATTTTTTTAACATTCTTTGGTAATTTTTTTTAACATTCTTTGGTTATTTTTAGCAATTAAATTTGTAGTAAAACAGTAAAAGTACGCATGTATCATTCCATTTTTGAAACGTTGTCTGTGATAATTGAATAAATGTACATTATCTTTGATGTTTCTATATATGACATGTATTTTATTTATTGACAAATGCGACATTGTTTTATAAAACACAATATTATTACATAAAAAGAGATTGACTTTCACAAAAGGAATTAGTTGTAGATTATGTTAAGTTTAGAGGACGTCAATCACTCAGCAGCCATTGGACTGGGACTCAGCAGCCATTGGACTGGGACTCAGCGGCTGTTTTTCATTTCATGCAGTCATTTGAGATTAAGAATTTTGATTAAGATTTCTGTGCTGCCAGTGAGGCTTTGAGAAAATCTTTGACATTAATTTAATTTTTTTTTTTAAAGTCATACTTTTCATGAGGAACTAAGCTTGAAATCCTCAGTTGAGCATTCTAGAAGATTTACTACGGTAAGCCACAAGTTCATATTTTCTTTGACCTATTTTTGTAAAAATAATATATATATATATATATATATATATATATATATATATGTATATATATATATATATATGTATATATATATATATATATGTTTTATCTAAATGCCATGAATTTAGCTCTCGGCTTTCGAACCGAGAGATGTCGAGTTCAAGTTTCCGATGAAGACTTTAAGCAGTTACTTGGTCGTTGACCTGTAGAACTACTGGACTTATGTAGGCATATTTTTTTATTCATTGAACTTGAAATAACTTGAACGGATTTCTTTGTTAAAACAAAACTAAATATAAATTTTATTAACTATATAGACAAAATTCAATTTGAGATGAGATATAGGTTTAATAGTAATAAATTAAACTGATGTTTAAACAAATCTAGCTCACACCAAAAACACTTCCTTACACTCTTGCAGTGTTGAGATATAATGGCAGTAATTGTGCCGTTCTTTCCCTTCTATAAGCTTTGCTTTTAAAGTTGTTATTACTGTTTGTAAGTTCTCTAAGAGCGAAACTTTAAAATAATATTTAGGTTGTAGCTAATAGAATTAGTATCCAGACTAGTTCCTAGTTTTTATTTATAGGAACACGACTGTTTGGTAACAAACTCTGTCTCATGGATTGGAATTATTTTGAACGACGCCTTATGGAGAAAAGTTTTCTTAATGAATTAGTTAGTCGCTCAAGCATATGGTTTTGAAAAAAAAAAATCAACAAGTCCATAGCAAAGTTTGAGTCATTGATGAACATGCGGTGGCTATAAATTGACACGTGAAATGCGTAGGACGTAATTATCTCCTATTGTGAACTAACGTCTGTGATGGATAAGATAAGATAGGAAAAGAAGCTGCCTTTTTATAGTTTATTTTTTTGGATTATGCAGTGTGTTTTTTTGGGCTTGGGCCTTCTTTTGGGGGCTTCACATCTCTTTTTGGGGGGCTTTACGCCAATTCTTGGAGCTTCAGGCCTCTTTTTGGAAGACTTCACACCTCTTTTTGTGAGCTTCGCGCCTCTTTTGGGGGGCTTCATGCCACGTTTTGGGGGCTTCACGCCTCTTATTGGGGGCTTCATGTCTCTTTTTTGCGGGCTCCATGCCACATTTTGGGTGCTTCGTGCCTCTTTTTCGTGGCTTCATTCCTCTTTACGATTAATCCGGACTCATACCGTTTTGTTTGGTGGCCCGCCAGACATTATGTCTTTTGATGGTTGAAGTGATTCAGCGATCTTCAGCAGATGTTGTGCTATCACTATGTTCATTATATTTACTATCTGATGATAAGGTTACAATAGAAAACAAATAAAGTTGGGCTTCTTTGATAGGAAATAGTCATGGGACTAAATCACGTATTTGTTTCCCTTTACCTATTGAATTGCTTCACAGATTCATTCTCTTCTTTTTCTTTTTTCCTTTCTGTTCCCGAATGGACATAACAATGAGAGCAGCCACCTTATCTGTCAATCTCTCCAAGTATGTCCTGTAGACGAGTGAAACCTTGGAAGTGATGTCTATAACATATGACTCTTCATTTGGAGCACCTTTTCCCACGAATCTTCATTTCTATCATGAACCTGCAGTTAGAATCCATAGTGTTGGTATTTTTGAGAACGTCTCCACTAGGCCATACACTTGGGATACAATACACGTTCATTTGTGTTCATTATTTTAAAAGTTAAGAGTTGACTATATTGTGATTCTAAATAGTAGAGAGTAGGTTACATTATGATATGTCGTAGACTACATTGCGAGACTAGTTAGATCAGTATGCTATTAGACATATCTTTTTGATGCTGGTAGATCTGTGATATTCAAAAGTTCAAAATTCAATTGTTTGTATGTGTCTGAAAAAAATAGAACTAAAGATGACAATCAACTTAAACATCATGCAATAGAGTTATGAGTAGACAACTTACCAGATTACTGTAACTTGAAATAGAACGTCATTCGCGGCACCGACAATTTATGTGTTAGCAATCCACTTATCCACAAAGTAAATATTTTTTGCTATGTGTGTAACAAAATAGTGTACCAAAATAACCAATTATTAAATGTATAGAATTAACACCGCCCACCGCCTATTCCCCAGCTTTGTTTAGATAATTGTCTGTCAGCTATTTACACCTATGAGGTGGTGCTGGGGTCATGCAATCAATCAGTGTTGGCTACTTCGTAAATATTTACAGAGGATAGCTACGACAATGTATTTGTACAAAAACTCACTCTGTCTGTCTGTCTGATTTTACACGTTATTTCTACGACATCCAATCTCAGATCAAGCTGAAATTTTGCACGATTATTTCTTTTACCAGACAACACAAGAATCATAAAAAAAAAATTAAACAATTAGTTAACAAACTATTGGTAAGTAATTTTTTTTCTATATAGAACAAGGGAAAGAGATCGTACTTAACAGATGTGATGGTATAAATTAAATTAGTCATCTTTAGGACTTTTGAGCATTGAGTGAACATTTTTTATGTATTTAAAAAACAATCTATTTTAAGCATTCACCAAGATACCCCCTTCTTCCCTCCCGCGTTCACAAGTGGTCCAGACAAGTGATAGGATCATAAAGCCTTGAGAAAGCTAAAAGCAGAACAAAAACGATTGGTGAAAATATTTCAAATAACAGATTAATTATGTTTAGGTCAATTGTATATAGAATGACTAACCTAGTTGATACAAGAACACTTAATAAAAGTATTGTTAAAAAAATGATTTTAAAAATGTTTTGACATCTTACGTAACTTGCTATTTTACTTTTCTATATAGGTCAAATGGGATCAGATTCGGAATCCAAGTCAGACTTACATTCTAGAATCTCAAAATATGAATGTCTCTTCAATGAAGATGTACAAATAGAACAAATAGAAAAAAGGAATACCCTTCAAGATGAGCTCGAGGTTGACCAAGACTGCCAACAAGAAACAATTTACAAACTAAATTTGTTCACATGGATTGAACACCGTCTGGACAATGTTGCCAAGGCCAGAGAGCTGAATCAGCGGGTTCTGAAACGTACAGAACAGACGAACACTAGAACATCATTGGCTGAACCATGCATTTTTATTACGAGAAGATGGGAAGAACACAGAAGCAGAAAAAATGTCTGAACAAAGTAGATTTAGTAAAGAAATGAGCTAATGCTAAATTCCAGAATATGGAATGCAAAGATGAACTGGCTTACAGCTATAGCCGTTTAGGTACAGCGAAGTATATATCAAAAGCAATAGGTATTTATAAGGATATTATAGATGCTTTTCCAAATGAATTTACATGGAAGTATAGTTTAGGACTTACTCACAGAAGAGCTGTTCATGGAAATATTTCTACTTCTATGCCTTCAAGACAGCCGGCAGCAAAACACATCGAAATTGCAGCCAAGTACTTACTTGATGTAGCGCTAAATTGTCCAGAGGCGTGTCTTCGTGGGAGGGCCTACTCCCAGCTTGCTGTTATGATGAACTACTCTGAACCATTCTTTGGCATCGACTCTCGCAGAATATTTCGCGAAAAGACGGTACTGAGGCTGATAGACGAAGCTGTAAGGCACAGCCCAGAGGACGCCTGGACGCTTTCTGAGACTGGGTTCATCTTAAGCTTTTATGATCTGGATAAAGCTATAGTACAGTTAGAAAAGTCTTTAGGTCTCAAGAAACGTGCTTTAACATTTCACCAGCTTGGTTAGTGCTATGTGAGGAAAGCGAATTCTCTTGTGAATGAACGTACTTGGAAATGCTCTTCCCCTTCTCAAACCATGACGTTTAGAGCCACTCACAATGCAAGCTTGCGAAACTTTGGCGCTACATTTCAAAAGCCGAAATCACTCGATGTTCCGGTTTCTAGAAATACACACTACAGACAAAATTGTGGTCAGCATAGAAAATACTCAAAACAAAATGACAATACTTCTGTGAATTGTAACTCTTATAGACAAAAAAAACTAATATTTCGCATAATAATCCGCATAATAAAAGACTTTTAACTTGCCCGCTTAAGATGCTTCCATTAAAAAGGGAGGACGACTATGTCACAAAAGCTATAGACTGTTTTAAAGAGTCTGAACACTTCAGAGATGTCTGAAAGATGTGTTTGGTCTAGAATCCAGTGCAAATCTAGAGGTAGGAAACTTATTTATTTATATTAATATTTTGCCACTTGATTTATTACTAGCTTGATATTAGTGGTCTATGTTTTTTTTTAAATCATCAACATAACCATATGGCATGCTATAACAAAGTCCCCAATGTTGTTGTACACAGCACTAGTGGCCTGCTTGTTGAGATTCTGGATTACTTGCAAATGCAAGTACCCAAAAGTGTATGGTGTAGGGAGGAAAGGTGTTACATTTGAGGATACAGAAAAACAAGCAAAATAAAAAAAAATCCTTGAAAAAAAAAAAAGCTTATCTAAAGGGGGAGAACTCCTCCTTAAAATCATATCTACCAATAAAGTACAAGCTATTTCCCTTATTCAATATCAAACAAAATAATTTATTATCAATAATGCATTAAATTTGTATTTTTGTTTATTGATTCATGTTTTATTAGGTACAATAAATATTTTTTAAAGTATCAACTAAATCAGAGAATGTGTGAGGGAGAAATAGTGTTAACAATTATTTAAGGGTCTAAACCCAACAAATTTAGCCATCTCGTGAATGCTGGAGTATTAGTTTCCCTTGTTGCTATTAAACAAAATAATGAATTACCAATTGTTAATTGTCCAATTGGTTACTTCATTATTGATTATGTCTTGTCTATTTCGATGAATAATTGTGCAAAGTTTCAGCTTGATCCGAGAATGGGTGTGGGAGAAATAACGTGTACACATTTTTTTACCAGACAGACAGAGTGAGTAGATATAAACTTTCAAATAAATCATAAGTAGTGCATTGGGGATGGAGCGTTACCATGCGGGCAGTCCGAGAATGTGAAATTTTGTTTTAATACTTCAACGGAATGGGCTAAAGAGAGCTGAGTCTAAATCAGTTGGTTGTGATCCAACCTATTGATGGATGAATGAGACAGAAGGATGAAAGAACTCCTAAAGTTTGAATGAAAGATGAAAACAATGTCCCCCATCAAAATAAACACATACCCAATATTTCAACTATTTCAAGCACTAGTATCAGCTAGTCTAATGTATACTTTACAGTTGGGAAATTAATTGTTTCAACATTTTATTTTACACATTTATTCTTCATACATTTATTTTAAATATAACTTTCTTTTAATCGTTCATTTAATGATTCTATATTGCAATTCTATTATTTACAGAGCTGTTGTCTTGGCGGTGTCGCGATTGAATTACAAATTCAAGAAATAATGCGAACCAGATTTTTTCTTGTCATTCTAGACGAATACTCATCTAGGTACAAAAACTTATCGAATTTACTTTCATGATAAGACAATATCTAGCTAGTTGCTAATAAAAGAATGTATTCTAAAATTACTTACCGGTATGTTTTATCCAAAAATAGTTAATATCTGTCTGTCTGTCTGTCTCTCTCTCTCTCTCTCTCTCTCTCTCATAAGCTTTGTAAAACAAAATTCTTAATTGTAGATGTTTCTTTTCAGAAACAGGTCCTTCGAGTTCATCCTAAACTACATTCCTAATATATTTACTTACAAATCTCCCAGAGTACTTATTGGTCTGACTGACACTGCTTCCACAGTTTCAGGTTTGTTAAAGACTTACAAAACTTTGTTAATGGAGAATGCTCTATTTTCACTCTTTGAAGAGGAGTGTGTGTTACGTGTAAGCAAAGAAATACAGGACACGGACGCACAATCAAGTTTGTCGGACGTTACAAGTCTCCCGGACAACTGGTCAATAAAGAACGGCGATGCCCTTAATTCTGTTCTGACTTTATATTGTTCAATGATTGGTCAGGAATGGCCGTTTTGATCTTTAACCTTGATCCCTGATTCACTGGTAAAGGAAATGAAGATCTCAGGGATATTTTAGTTATTTAGCAAATCACTGTGTAAATTTCTTATTTCTATAAATTTCTATTCTAATGACGAGATTACTAGTATACTATCAATATAGCCCTTAAAAGATCTGGGCAACAAAACTCTTGCAGAAGTGATACTCTAGAGTGAACATTTGACTACCAGTAGCAGGGACAACATCAAGCCGATAGGAAACTTCCTTCCAAACACGCTTCAGAATGTCCCCGTCCTATGTGTTGATTGCAGCTGTGGCTTGATCTTTCATGTCATTGTGACAGTGGCACACAAAACGCCTTCTGCCATTTTGAAGGTAAATACTCAAGTGATTGATTGGAATTGACACCAAGTTAAACAAAGATAACTCCTGTATCAAATGACTATTAATTCAGCCCATTAAATCATTATTTTAACAATTATTAAAACATATTTTCCTTTCGTAAAAGCTTGTGTTATCTTTACTTTATACTTTCATTGTACTGAATGGCTTTAATGGCTCTAGCTTCAACAGAAGGCTCTTTACACTACAGGGGGTTGCCAGGGGGGAGTTACCGATGTTCAAACCGCGCCCCCCCCCACCAGTTTTTTTTTTATAATAGGTGAGATTTGAATGTTAAATCATCACTTGCCGCAGCGCAGCCAAGGGGGAGGGGGGTTGAGTTTTAAAATCCTTCTCTCATCGGTGTTTTGAGGTTAACCCCCCCCCCACCCCCCTCTTCAATAAAACAAAAAATAAAACAAACGACATTAAGGCTCCAAGTTTTTTGACATTAAAAACTTCTCTTCAATAAAACAAAAAACTAAATCACACTACAGCAACCAAATTCTATGAGCGTAGCCGATAGGGGTTTTGAGTTTAAAACCCTTTTCAGAGGTTTTTGAGATTACAAGCCCCTCCAGCGGAAATAAAGGTTAAAAATCCCATCTTTAATATAAAACTAATGCAAACTACAGTCACCTAATTCTATGGGCGTAGGCAAGGGGACTTAGAGTTTAAAACCCCCATTATAGGGCTTTGAGTTTAAAACCCTCTCTTCAATATTAAATTAAAGCAAACTACAGTCACTGAATTCAATGAGCCTAGCCAATGTAGTTTTGATTTTTAAACCCCCAGCAGAGAGTTTTAAGGTTAAAAGCCCACTCTTTAATATTAAACTAAAGCAAGTCTGATACTGAAGTCCTTCAAAGAGCGGGCCTGCAAAGCATCAACACAATACTGATGCAATCTCAACTGCGATGGGCAGGCCACATCTGCAGAATGGAAGACTCCCGCATCCCTAAACGACTCCTTTATGATCAATTAATGAAAGGGAAACGCTCACAAGGTGGAAAAGAAAACGATTCAGGGACACCCTCAAAGCTTCTCTGAAAGCCTTCAGCATTGACCCAGCCGCCTGTGAGACGAAAGCCCATGATAGAGCATACTTTGCCTAGGTGCCCCAATTATCTAAGTCCGGCCTCCCGCAAGGCCGCAGAAGTTTGGATTCAGAGATTTCCGTCTTCTTGGCTGGTAGCCAGAAAAGGCTCACTTGCTTGTCTTTGCTCCTTCTAATAATTCTAATAACTATTTGTCCATTCTCTACCCCCCATTTGAAACTAAAATATATTGACATTATTTTCAATTCTTGTCTTTCAACAATCAACATTTGAAGGAAAAACAAAGCTCACAATCTGATTAGAATTATCAACCAAAGTGGGTTACTGCTGTTCACAACATCTCTGATATAGATAATTATTATGTCATCAGTATTATTAGGTAGTTACTGATATATATTTTAAAAAGTCATTAGTTTTAGTTTCGCCTGAGTAGGTACACAGTGCACATTCTAATGAAATAGGTCAGATTCCCATCTGTTACCTCTGTCAAGAGGTGTGTGTACATACTTCTGTTCAAGGCTTCTTTTTGTTTGTTTATTTTGAACTGATATATTCCTAGTAAAAAGAAAGGAAAAAATATACAAATAAATAATTAGCTTCAAGTAAGTCTTGTTTTCACAAGGCCTGTTATTACATCGGTGGCGTAGCTAGGAATTTGCCATCATTTGGGAGCCCAGCGGCTTGACCTCTTTGGGGGCCTCTGCATTTTGCTTGATAATTAATGTATAAAAAAACCCCACTCATTTGGGGGCCCGGGTGATTTTCAAATTATTCCCCTCCCTCCCCCACCCTGGCAACGCCTCTGTATTACAGAAACGACAATTGAGATGATGAAGGTAAAAGTTCAAGATGCAAATTAGCTTTTAGAATGAAACTTTGCCATTTGTGACGTGTTGAAAATTGTTCCAGCTATCCTTATGACATGATACAAAAATTGGGTTTCAACCTCTTTCCTTAGATCAATGTATTGATGATAACTAATGATTGATTGATTGAACACAAGAAGTGTCAGTACAAACAAATCTAGAGATTTTCTTAAAAGCGATTAAAGAGTTAAAATTGTTTATGGATTACTTCTGGAATCTCTTCTATTTATCACTGTTACAGCTTTCTACTATATCTCTACTTATAGCTCTCTAGAAACTACCTTAGTGTCTCTCTACGTCTAAGTGTCCCTGGGTTCCGCTGTAGTTACATCAAACACTTAACAACTCGATCAAAACACAGAAACTTATTCTACTTCATAGTAAATATCACCCGCTGGTCTCTCCCTTCTGTCTGACAACTAACACACTTCCGGTCATTCGTGCATATGTTCCAAATAACATACATCTGTAAAAATAGATTATATAGACATACAGACATTCATCCGTGAGAATCACACATCATTATTTTTTATTACCACGTTACATTACCATGTTAAATGACCACGTTACATTACCATGTTAAATTACCACGTTACATTACCATGTTAATGACCACGTTACATTACCATGTTAAATTACCACGTTACATTACCATGTAAAATGACAACGTTACATTACCATGTTAAATTACCACGTTACATTACCATGTTAAATTACCACGTTACATTACCATGTTAAATTACCACGTTACATTACCATATTAAATTACCACGTTACATTACCATGTTAAATTACCACGTTACATTACCATGTTAAATTACCACATTACATTACCATGTTAAATTACCACGTTACATTACCATGCTAAATTACCACATTACATTACCATGTTAAATTACCACGTTACATTACCACGTTTCATTGTGATTTTAAAGTAACAAAAAAAGTTGAAATCGACAGGACTAGTAGTAACAGTGTAACAATCTTCAATATGACGTCGCTGGTTGAGTTGCAAAACGCTTGGCTTCCTAATCAGAGGTTCGCATCTGGGTGAAGAACAGGATTTTCATTTTGAATTTTAGGACACCCATGAGTCTATCCAACTCTAACCTGACATTTGTTGTGAAAAGTAAAGGTGGTTAATGGTTGTACTGCCCACATGACACCCTCGTTGACAGTCAACCATAGAAACAGAAGACCTTATCATCTACCTTAAAGTATTAGCTATAAATAATTTTTCTTACTTTTTTACACCATATGAATTTGTTTTTTTTTTGTTGTTTTTTTTTATTCTTTCCTAAAGGCCTATATTTAAATAATAACACAATTTTACTTTTTATTCATCAGATGTCTACAGAAATGTATAAAAAAGAGCTATCATATCTAAAAGGCATCACGTCTATCTTCAATGTAAAGGATGACGACTTGCCAAAGGCAAAGCTTGCCATGATCAGAGATAAAATAGAGCAAGAAATAGAGGAAGATGAAAGTAACAAGGAAGAAGTTCACAGAAGAAACTTGTGCACTTGGTTAGAGTACGTCCTTGGAGAATTGAATAAGGCAAAACTAAGAAATGAAGAAGTTATGGCGTTAACTGAAAATCTGAATGTAACTGCTTTGACGGGGAGAGCCTGGATTGCCTGGGAAACCGGTGACAGAGACATTTTCAATGCATCTCTAACTATCCTAGAAGAATGTACGTCAAGTGAATCTGATGAGCTACTTGAGATGGAATCGAAAGCTCAAATAGTTTGGGTTTGGCACATCGAAGAGAAATAAATCTAGATAGGTTAACTGGTGATAAACACGCCGAACAAGCCGCCAACTATTCCTGTACTGTCATACGTGAGTCTGGTGAGACAGTTCTTAAGAGAAAGGCCTACGTTCAGGTTATGTCCTTAAAACAATTGAGCGATCAAAAAGACCTAGGTCTTGATGGAATGAACGAACTTTTTCAGAAAACATTTGAAAAGTTCCTTGAAGAAGCTCTTGCTCTTGAGAAAGACAATCCTGATCCTAAATCCCTTGCTATACTAGGGACTACTTTGCGTAAAAACGGAGACATAGACAGAGCTATAGTGATATTAGAACAATCTTTAAAAATAAAACCTCTTCAATTAACTTACTTCAATTTAGGCAAATGTTATGAAGCAAAAGACACTGAAACTTTCCAACTGTATAGGACTGCTAGGAATGAAATGAATAGGAAAGCCATTGAAATGTACCAAAAGTCATTGGAGCTATCTTACAGGACTAATTATATTGTAGTACATGAGAAAGGCAGACTGTATAGACTATGTGGTGATTATGATTTAGCTCTAGAACAATTTCAAACCCTCATCAGCGAATCGCAATCAATGATAAAACACAAGTATCTGTTTCAGCTAAGCTCGGCCTTTTTATTGTCGGCACTTTGTCTTATGGAGAAGTCTCTAGACATTCGCTCTACAGTAACAAGCTCAAAGCAAGAATAGAAAGATTTTGTTACAGTCAATTAATGTAGCAAATGATCATCCTTACTATAGAGATACAGCAGTCAGTTACATGTTGAAAAAACTCAAGAACTCTGGACACCAGATTCCATTTGATCTTCTTGAACTTCTGAATTTTAAGTACTCTGCAGATCATCTATTGCAAACACTTCAGCGCTATTTCAGATCAAGAAAGTACGAAAATGCTTACATTTTCGTAAAGGCTCATGGAAGTCAGATCCCTTCCTGGCAGATGACCAAAGAACTTGAGACCTTGATGATGAAGGTCAAACTCTATACTGCAGCAGACAGACTAGAACGTAATGAGACAACTGTACATATGATCACAAAGCCATTGTTTGACTCGAGTCTTGGGGCTCGCTGCGAGCTGGACAAAGTCATCGATGCACTTCTACTAAGCGACTCCGAGAGTCTTGAAAAATCAACGTTTGTGAGAAATATTTTAACTGAAAAGTTTGGATTAGATGTAGACACACATCGTGATGTAAGTTTTGTTCTGGCATTGACTTATACGGTAGGGTCTTTAGTTAAGTAATATTCTTTTCTTCTTCTTCTTCCTCGTTCTTTTAATAATAGCTATTGTATTAGTGGTTACTCGTTATCGCCTCATTCACTTGGTCCCTCACGTTCTACTGAAAAAAATGAAATCACATAATCACTCCTTAGCAAATGATTAAATTTAACATTTTTTAAAATTTTAAAATCAAAAACTAATATTAGTTAAGCATTTAAGATTGTTCTAATGATACAGGCAGGATGCAGGTTAAATAGTTCTATAAAAAATTTGTTTATTCTGTAAATACTATGACGAGATTGAGAAATTAAATGCGTAGGACGTAATTGTCTTCTCTTTACAGGTAATGTCTGCAGGGAATAAGAATAACAAACGTGTAAAGTTGAACCACTGAAAATAGTTCAGAAAAAGCCCACCATTACCTCTAGACGTTCATAAGTGTGGGGCATACCAGCAGAGGCAGAACACCTGCAGAGTGGAAGAAATAAATTGCCTCTAAGATACAACACAAACTGTCTAAATTGTAAAGATGTCACAGGCAATCCATTTATGACCAATTACACTAATAATTGTTTCTTATTTCGTATGATGTCTTCATTCCAGTCTGATGTTCCACTGTCCACTACAGATACAGTCAGATACAAGGTGTTGCTAGTCTTAGTGAGCAGCAATGAGAATTCGAGGTTTGCTGGATGCTTTTCGCCCAATTCATTTGTAATCTTCTTCATCTGTTAAATTAAATATATATATATGAAAACATGATTATAGAATTTTTAAAGCCATGAAAAACAATGTTTGCACCTAGAGAATTCTCTCCCCTGAATAGATGCATGAGCCTTTGATTAAAAAAATGATGAGTTTAATAAGTTTGACGCCAACTCATTGATAGGAGTGCAGGAAATCCCAACACATAAGTGGCACATATCCTGCTTTTTTTTTTTGCTATGGGTTTACTCTCTAAGTTTCGTTACCGCAAGGAGGCAGCTGTTTGGATTCAAAGTAATTCATCTCCAAAACTCGTTACACTGACGAGCTCGGAGCTCCAGGCTTCAGAGACCTCGGAGGCTTCAGATATCCGACTTCATCCCTTTCTCTGTAATAAAAAATAATCAACTTGAAAGAGGCTAGATTAAACGCACGCCTTTTTGCGAGTGCATTGTGTTTTAAAGATAATAGGGACTTACTCTCCACCCCTTCCCGGCTTAAGAAACATAAAACCATAACAGTTTGATAGTTACGATAAGCATGATACTAATAGCTTAATTCATTTTCAGACATTGTCTTCAGCTGTTGAATCCTAGTAGCGTGGATCGACCAGGCTGTTACAACGAAGGGCACAACAAGCGAAAATTTGAATCGGACTGTTAGACGACGAGGTTGAAATCAACCCACCGATGGCCCAATACCCTCAACAGATATTCAAACTTCTGCACAATCCTGGGGAAACTAGCGCCCCTAATGGAAACGACGTAGGGCACCACAGTACAGGAGGCCAGCAGTGTGAAGATGACGTCAATGCACTTATGTCTATATATTGCTTTCTGATTGGACAGCCCTGGCCTATATAAAACATTGACTTTCATTCACATACTGAGTTTAACCTTTTACTACCTTGAACAAATCCTTTAATAGCTAAACATTTTATATTTATATGAATGGCTAGATGTGTAATAGGTAAATTATCTCTCGTGAAATTGTGTTAGAAGTTAGATTCGTTTTTCACAATGCCTATGGTTATTGTAGCTCAAAGAATTATCGTTCTTAAATGAAATATAGTTTTAAATTTTTTCAAGTAATATTTATGTATCTCAATGTTTAACAACATATTTGAATATGCTAAATAAAATATTAAAATGTTAATCACTCTTATATTTATGTAATTATTTTAAAATGAGTTTATCTCTGACCGTAAATAAAGTCTGTCAAAGATATCTTATCCTAAACCTCAGATAAGTCTGTACCTACAACTTTTTCTTTATCTATACTACAAATTGATGTATGGTGTACTTGTTAATTACCCTTTTAATTTATCAGATGAAGGCCGTACAATGCAGTCGACTGCTTCAGCGGCATGGTCGATTTCGTTTATCCGTACATCCATCATGGCTCCCACCTTTACCTTCCAACAACCAAGGTCAAACAATCAGTGGTGCTGACTGGACATAATGACGTCAGACAATCAGTGGAGCTGGCTAGATATAATGACGTCAGACAATCAGTGGAGCTGGCTGGACATAATGACGTCAGACAATCAGTGGAGCTGGCTGGACATAATGACGTCAGACAATCAGTGGAGCTGGCTGGACATAATGACGTCAGACAATCAGTGGAGCTGGCTGGACATAATGACGTCAGACAATCAGTGGAGCTGGCTGGACATAATGACGTCAGACAATCAGTGGAGCTGGCTGGACATAATGACGTCAGACAATAGTGGAGCTGGCTGGACATAATGACGTCAAACAATCAGTGGAGCTGGCTGGACATAATGACGTCAGACAATAGTGGAGCTGGCTGGACATAATGACGTCAGACAATCAGTGGAGCTGGCTGGACATAATGACGTCAGACAATCAGTGGAGCTGGCTGGACATAATAACGTAATGGATGTCGAACTATTACGATGTATTTTTTTGTTGAATATATTTATTCGTGATCCAAACTCAAGCGCTCTATCATCTCTTTGAAAAAAAAAGTGCTAGCCACCTGATAACGTCGTAGAACGATGTCCACAGAATTATGGGATGTTCATTTTAGCATTTCAAAAAAATGTTTGGGTCTTAAAAATAAAACTGTACCTACCGACTATACTATCACTATACTAAGTCTTGCTGAGATTGTGAGATTACTCCTCAATTAAATCACCTTTAATCCTTGTTTTCGCTAACTACAGTTGGTTTCTCTTGTATACCTGAAACTCAGTACATTGGGGGGGGGGGGGGGGCTCTGTCAAACCTAGCATGTGAAGGCTGAACTTGGCGGCCTGTGCGTAACGTCACAAAACTAGACAAATTGGACAGAAAGGCAACTACCAACAGTGCTGTGGAGCAATCTAGAGCAGGACAAGACACACAGAAAGTCTCTGGTCATCCACTGCACCCAAACTCGTCCCTGGACGTCTTGACCCAATCTTGCTTCCGGAAAAGAAAGGATTTTAGGGTGAGAGAGTGACGTCGAAGTGTTGTGCGAATCCTCCTCACTTAAATCAAAATCTCAGGGTAAGACACTAGCCATCCCCCCCCCCCCCCGAAAATACTTCCGGGCTCACATAGATCTCACTAGCCACATGAGGAGCTGGATGACTAAAGTG